>WNYA01000822.1:0-79101 GCA_019512145.1 Engystomops pustulosus
GTGACCGCTGGCTACTGCGGGGTGGGAGCACTGTGACCGCTGGCTACTGTGGGGTGGGAGCACTGTGACCGCTGGCTACTGTGGGCGGAGGGAGGGCACACTCCGACATCATTGTTGGTCTCTGTTTAACACTCTGTTCAGCTTTGTGGTTTCCCTGTGTGTAATATTAATAATTAGTAATACTGTAGAAATGTAACTACTTAACAGATACATTTATACAGTAATGAAATGATTTTGGTTATTAATGTGGATGTGGCCCCCGAGGAAAATGCATTTGACACAAAGTCATCCCAACTCGTGTGATTTCTGCAGGACTCTCGCGTTATCCAATGTTATGTGATAAGATCTTGCACTTCTGCATCCACCACTAGGGGGCAGTATCGCGCATACAGATGTATCAGTGAGCCCAGTATAGAAGTAGTACACATAGAGCTCCCCCTTGTGGCGGCTGCAGGCAGTAAGATGTAAGGTGACCCATTGCCTTTAGTGTTTTGGGTTCTGAGTCACCCCCGGTGGTTCCTACATGTGCAGGTGAAGCTCTAGAGACTCTTTTTGGAGGGTTTCCCCTTTAACAAACATCAGTATCAGTGTCATTCCTACATATCCATTAACTCTACCGTCATGCTGCATTTCACCAAGACCCCAATCAGAGGGGTGACCCCGCAGCACTGCCTGCAGACCACTGCGGGAGGCCGAGGACTAAATAGCTGCTTCTATTATCTCCATGTAATGTAACTGCTCCCTCCTTACCAGTCTCCATCTTCTCTGTCTCCTTCCCCCTCACAGATATTGGTATTTGGGGCCTCTGAAGACGAGAGCGGCTCATTTATTCAGTACATTAAAGGTGCGAACCGGACTGTGTATCTAGGACACCGATCCCAGGTGTCATATACCGCAATACTGCGCCACAAAGACACCGGAGGAGAGAGCTTAACCCCTGCTATATACTGCTCAGTGCGTGTTATACCAAGAGTATAACTACTATAATACTGCCCCCTATGTACAGGAATATAAATACTATAATACTGCCCCCTATGTACAAGAATATAACTACTATAATACTGCCCCCTATGTACAGGAATATAACTACTATAATACTGCCCCCTATGTACAAGAATATAACTGCTATAATACTGATGCAGTTACTTGGTGTGTTATACAGGAGTGGCCCCAGAGACATGAGGCTTCCATCCTTTTCTTAGGGCCCACAGAACGACCTCCTGAAGAAGAGCCTAATGTCTTATCGGGCCGCCCTCCTCTACACGTCAGGTTATACCGCAGGCTGGTCCAGTACTGGTCACCCCCTGTAGTAGGTAAGTCCTGTACCCCTTTGGCACTGTTTGGGTTAATCTATCAGAAGATTTGACCATAAACTTAATGGATTTTATATACAGATTTGTCCTCACACTGCTGTGCTCTTAACACTAGCTGCAGGGCATAGAGTCAAACATTGTCCCTGGAGAGATGTGTAATCAGACCTTTGTGTGTGTTGTTAGTAGCAGCAGGACTGTGATGTGTGGGTTTATATTCCAGGATTGTGCTGAGGGCTTGTCCTCACACTGCTGTGCTCTGTGCTCTCTGCAAATAGTGTTAGGTATTGTCCCTGGAGAGACTTGTAATCAGACCTTTGGATGTGTTGTTAGTAGCAGCAGGACTGCGAAATAGATTGTAGCATTGGGAGCGTGTCCACACACTGCTGTGCTCTGTGCTCTCTGCATTCAACTACTCCACAGCCTTTCTATTTAGTGCAATTTGTGCAATTGCGGTAGAAATCAAGCAAAAACTACAGCACTTTGCTGTTAGGGAGAACCTTTGCAACCGTTTGAATGCAGAGAGCCAAGAGCCCAGCAGTGTGAGGACCTGCTGCCAAGCGATTCCCTCGGGGCTTATTATAGGATTTTTTTAAATACCTTTCCAGCAGGAGTAATGAAGGGACAACAAATATTTTTGGATAATTTTTTCCTTTTAAATACATGTGTTTTTTTTTCTGTATTAAAATGATCCACAGAGGTTCCCGTAGAAGTGGCCCCGGAGCCTTGGGAAGAAGCCCAGCTCTCCGCTGTAGAACTGTCCATCAGTACACAGAACCTCCAACCGGACCTCATGGTAAGAAGGCGGAGCAATATAAATAAAAGGCGGAAAAATAAAATCTTTAATTGGACACGCCCCCTGGGGGCGTGTCCTCACACTGCTGTGCTCTTTGCTCTCTGTAGCCAGTGTTTGGTAATTCCCCAGGAGAGATGCATAATTGTACCTCTTATGTATGTAAGTTAGTAGCAACAGGACTGTAAAATCTTGATCTATATTCTAGGATTTTACTGGGGGTCCTTAAACTGCTCTTCTCTGTGTACTTAATACTGGCTACATGGATCACAGAGCACAGCAGTGTGAGGGCACATCTTCAGTACAATCCTGGAATATAAATCCATAGTTCACAGTCCTGCTGCTACTCACTTGTGTATTTGTACCTTTATGTATGTAAGTTAGTAGCAGCAGGACTGTGAATTATGGACTTATATTCCAGGATTGTACTGAAGATGTGCCCTCACACTGCTGTGCTCTGTGATCCATGTAGCTAGTATTTAGTACACAGAGAAGAGCAGTTTAAGGACCCCCAGTAAAATGCTAGAATATTGATCAAGATTTTACAGTCCTGTTGCTACTAACTTACATACATAAAAGGTACAATTATGCATCTCTCCTGGGGAATTACCCAACACTGGCTACAGAGAGCAAAGAGCACAGCAGTGTGAGGACACGCCCCCAGGACAATCCTGCAATATAAATCCTGCCACTAACAACTTATAAAAAAGTCTGATTACACATCTCTCCAGGGACCATGGCTACAGAGAACTGTCCCTGGAGGCGGTGTGTAGACCTCTGTGTATGTTGTTAGTAGCAGCAGGACTGTGAGATATGGATTTACATTACACCTTTGTACTAGCTTTGCTTTGCTCCTGGTTCTCTGCCGGCAGTATTAAATATTTTGCTTGGAGAGATGTTTAATTAGACCTTTGTGTATGTAGTTAGTAGCAGCAGGACTGTGAAACATGGATTTCTATACCAGTAGTGTACTTTTCCTCACACTGCTGTGTTCTGTTCCACAGTAACCCCGCCCCACCTACACTGCAGAAATGCTGTAGTGGGATTCTGGTTGGATACTACAGCAATCACTAAACAGAGACTGTGATGTAGCTCATGGCAGAGATCTCTGAGCAAAGCAGTGTGAGGACACGCCCCTAGTACAATCCTCGAATAGAAATCCTTTCACATTTATTACCAGGGCCAGGCCAAGAGCTTTTCTCTGAACGATTTACATTTTTCACAAAATGTTTAAACCGATGCTCCGCCCCTCACTGGCTCCAGCTTCCTGTAGAAGCTTCCTGTGCTTCTCCTTCATCACAGCCAGTGATATTTGAATACTGAAAATAGCTCCGCCCCCGCGGAACTAAGAACTTATATTTCCAGCTCCTGGCAGGTGGATGATGAAACGGTTACCTAATTTTTGAATGGTCAGACCCGCTGACTGTTTCCCTTTAGATCAGCGAACGACTCAATTTTACAAGCCGAATACTTGTCACAGCTGAGTATTTGCTGCAGTGAAATATTTGCCTTCTTTACACCTTCATCTTGCAGCGACCTTTGGACTCCATGAGCGTGTGCATAGAACCGGACACCATCAGCAAGTCCGATTTCATTAGTCTGGGGTAAGTCGACACACAAACGTGAGAGTCTTGGATGAAAGTGTCACTGCAGCACAGAGGATGTCAGGAATCTGTCTGCTATTCTTTTATATTTTTTAGAGTGGAGAAGACGCAGAATCCACAGCTTTGCCCTAAGGACGTCCAGGTCCTGCAGGTCAGCCGCTGTAACGTCCAGCTCCCGGAGGTAAGCTCATTGTATATGTTGTTAGTAGCAGCAGGACTATGAAATGTGTATTTATATTCCAGGATTGTATTTGGGGTGTGTCCTCACACTGCTGTGCTCTGTGCTCTCTGCAGTCAGTGCTGGTTATTGTCTCTGGAGAGATGTGTAATCAGAGCTCTGTGTGTGATGTTAGTAGCAGTCGGGTTGTGAAATATGGATTTATATTCCAGCACTATACTGTGGGTGTGTCCTCACACTGCTGTGCTTTTTAGTTCTGTGCAATGAACTGCCTCACAGCCCCTTCCCTCTGTTTCAAGTGTCTTCTGAAGTATCAAACTAGGAGCTTACTAAATGTAGAGAGATAATAGCACAGCTGTGTGAGGACACCCAGATGCACTTTTAAATGCAAGAATATGTAAAATATATTCGAACCAACACACGAGTAGACAAAATATTAGCTCTGATCTGATGGTTTGTTACAATGTGTCATGTGTCATCGATTCTGTACTGTGACTGATCATTCACTGACTGCACACAGGGGTCTAGTGGTTTATTTCCTGTCTTTAGTGTATAGAATACACATATATACCAACAGTGATATACCTGCAGTGATGAATACACATATACAGTATATACTGGTAATAGACCACATACCCCGGTGGTTGTTCATGAAGAGGCCGCCAGCTCCTGTGGAGGAGATTTTTAGTCAGTACGACCCTCCAGAGCTCAAACTGAGCACCTCCAAATATTGGATGGAGACAGATGTGGACGAGAAGTGGGGGGAAGCAGAGGCTGAGGTGTCCACGTGCCACCTGCACCACATCTCCAGCCACAACCTCCAATATCGTTATGACTATAACCACCCAGTGCCTGGGGGGCAGTGCCAGACCCCTCGCCAGAGCAAAGCAGAGAATTTGGAACCGAACTTCTTGCTCTCCCCGAGCATATTAAAAGCCTTAGAAGGAGTGCACTACATAGCGGACCACCTGCGGGCCGAGGACGCCGACTTCTCGGTAAGTTGGGCTCCTGTTCTGAGCATTAGTTATGAAGATGGAAGATGTATTACAGCAAAAAGCGCGATGCAGCCACATCCAGAGGTCAACACATTCTACTTGGAATTGATGGTTCTAGAATTGGGAAGTGTTGACCTGCCCTGAGAGTGTCCCGTAGCTGTCTATAAATTACTGATCACATGTGCTCCAGACAATGGAGGTGTAAGGTGCCAACATATGTGTGTGCAGAATGCCTATCAAAAATGTCACAACCCCATACAAGAGATTTTGATACAGCAGCAGAACCAATCATACCATATAGATGCAATACCAGAACTACATTAACTAACTAGATAAAGTACCAAGAGTAATAATCATGGTGGTGGTACGTACGGGGCAGTATTATAGTAGTTATATTCTTGTACATAGGAGGCAGTATTATAGTAGTTATATTCCTGTACATAGGGGGCAGTATTATAGTAGTTATATTCTTGTACATAGGAGGCAGTATTATAGTAGTTATATTCCTGTACATAGGGGGCAGTATTATAGTAGTTATATTCCTGTACATAGGGAGCAGTATTATAGTAGTTATATTCCTGTACATAGGAGGCAGTATTATAGTACTCAGGATCAGTACAGAATAAGTAATGTCATGTATGTACACAGTGACTGCACCAGCAGCAGAATAGTGAGTGCAGCTCTGGAGTATAATACAGGATGTAACTCAGGATCAGTACAGGATAAGTAATGTCATGTATGTACACAGTGACTGCACCAGCAGCAGAATAGTGAGTGCAGCTCTGGGGTATAAAAAGTGTTATAATATGAACATACCCTTTAAAACTGGAACAGACATGTAAACATAAGGGTTTGTTCAAACCCAAATTCCCCGCCTCCCCCTCTATTACTGGTGTCAGAGGTTACACTGTGGCTCCTCCCCCTCTGATAGCACTAGTTCCTTGTGATTGGCTGGGATACTATACGGCGGCCATCTCTCTGCTGATGACTGGTCATGTGATGTTGTCCCGTCTGTGGTAGACTCCTGCGGTGTTATTATTGCGTATCTTACTTATGACAGCCGGTTGGCTCCAGTTCCTGTAGAAGCTTCCTGTGCTTCTCCTTCATCACAAGCCAGTGATATTTGAATACTGGAAAATAGCTCCGCCCCAGCGGAACTAAGAAACTTATATTTCCAGACTCCTGGCAGGTGGATGATGATGAAACGGTTACCTAATTTTTGAATGGCAGTACCCGCTGACTGTTTTCCCTTTAGATCAGCGAACGACTCATTTTACAAGACGAATACTTGTCACAGCTGAGTATTTGCGCAGTGAAATATTTGCTTCTTACACCTTCATCTTGCAGCGACTTGGACTCCATGAGCGGGGAAGTGCATAGAACCGGACACCATCAGCAAGTTCCGGATTTCATTAGTCTGGGGTAAGTCGACACACAAACGTGAGAGTCTTGGCTGAAAGTGTCCACTGAAGCACAGAGGATGTCAGGAATCTGTTTGCTATTCTTTTATATTTTTTAGAGTGGAGAAGACGCAGAATCCACAAGCTTTGCCCTAGTAAGGACGTCCAGGGTCTCAGGTCTCAGCCGCTGTAACGTCCAGCGCCAGGAGGTAAGATCATGTATATGTTGTTAGTAGCAGAGGACTATGAAATGTGTATATATTCAGGATGTATTTGGGGGGTGGTGGGTCTCACACTGCTGTGCTCTGTGCTCTCTGGCAGTCAGTGCTGGTTATTGTCTCTGGAGAGAGGTGTAATCAGAGCTCTGTGTGTGATGTTAGTAGCGTCGGGTTTGTGAAATATGGATTTATATCCAGCAATATAATGTGGTGTGTTACACTGTGTGCTTTTTAGTTCTGTGCAATGCAATGCCTCAAAGCCCCTTCCTCTGTTCAAGTGTCTTCTGAAGTTATCAAAAAAATAGGAGCTTACTAAATGTAGAGGAGCTAAAGCACAGCATGTGTGAGGACACCCAGATGCAACGTTTAAATGCAAAGAATATTTTAAAATATATTGAACCAACACACGAGTAGACAAAATAATGAGCTCTGATTCTGATGGTTTTTACAATGGTCATGTGTCATCGATTCGTACCTGTGACTGATTCATTCACTGACTGCACACAGGGGTCTAGTGGTTTATTTCTGTCTTTAGTGTATAGAAGACACATATATACAACAGTGATATACTGCAGTGATGAATAACAATATACAGTATATACTGGTAATTAATTACCTGCAGTAGTGATGAATACACATATACAGTAAGACTGGTAATAATATACCTGCAGTGATGGAATACACTATATACAGATTATACGGTAATAATATAACCTGCAGTGATTAATCCATCATATACCAGTATATAACTGGTAATAAATACCTGCAGTGGATTAATACACATATACCGATTACTGGTTAATATATTGACCTGCAGTGATGAATACCATATATAGTATATACGGCCGTAATATACCTTGCAGTGCTGACTACACATATAACAGTATAGACAGCAGTATATACTTGCAGTAATGAATAAACATTTACTGATATACAGAAGTATATACCAGGAGTGACTGAAACACATTTACGTATATAGGCAGTTAATTATACATGCAGTGCGAATACACATATACAGGTAATACCGGCAGTAATATACCTGCAGGGTGAATACACACATACAGTATATAGCGGCAGTTATAACCTGCAGTGCGAATCCACATAACAGTATATAGTGGCAGTAATTACATGCGTGATGAATACACAATCGGTATATAGCGGCAGTTAAAATACACTGCAGGGCTGAATACATACATGCAGTATTATAGCGGCAGTAATTTAACCGACAGTTTGAATACACATAACCAGTATTATAGCGGCAGTAATATACCTGCAGTGCTGAATACAACAATACAGTTATATACCAGCAGTGTAATATACTTGCAGTAATGAATAAAACAATACTGATATATACCGGAAGTTAATATACCAGGAGGTGCTGAATACACATATACAGTATATAGCGGCAGTAATATACCTGCAGTGCTGAATACACATATACAGTATATACCGGCAGTAATATACCTGCAGTGCTGAATACACACATACAGTATATAGCGGCAGTAATATACCTGCAGTTCTGAATACACACATACAGTATATACCGGCAGTAATATATCTGCAGTGCTGAATACACACATACAGTATATACCGACAGTAATATGCCTGCCGGGGATGAATAGCACAACATACAGTGAGATACCGGCAGTAAACTAGTAAATAACCGATGGCGAAATACGTTGCTGAATACCATAAAAGTTTAGTATTGCGGCAGTAATATACTGACGTGCTGAACGGACATCCAACAAAGTTTATATAGCGGCAAGGAATCATACCTGCAGTGATGAATACAAATATACAGATACTGCATAGTTTACTGCGGCGAACAGATTAATTTACCTGCAGTAATATACTGCAGGTGCGAATACACATATACCAGATATAGCCGCAGTAGTATATACCTGCAGTGCTTAGTGAATACAGCATATACAGTGATGAGTAGCGGCATAATATAATGCCGAGTGCGAATACATAACAGTATTATAGCGGCAGTAGTTTTAGTAATATAACTGCAGTGTGAATACTTCATATCAGTATATACCGGTAATACTATATACTGCAGTGATGAATACACATATACGTATATAGCGGCGAGAATATACGTGTAGTGATGAATACACATATACAGTTATATCTAATTCGGATGCGAAACAGTAATGAAGCGCAGGATGCAGAGCTGAATACACATATACAGTATATACCAGCTGTAATATACCTGCAGTGATGAATTACACATATACAGTATTATAGCCGGCAGTAAATATATCTGCAGTGTTACCAAACACATATACAGTTGATGACCGGCAGTAAATATATCTGCACAGTGCTGAATAGCAACTATACAGTATATACCGGCGTAATATACTGACAGTGCTGAATACAGCATAACAGTATACGGCCGTATATACCTGCAGCTGAAAAACTTAGTAATACCAGTAACCAAGCTGAATTTACAGTATATACGGGCAGTAATATACCTGTGCAGTGCGGAATACACAAAGTGACGAGTTAGACCGGCCAGTAATATAGGTAGTTGAGATACACATATACAGTATATAGCGCAGTGAAATACTGCAGAGAGAATACACATACGGTATATAGCGCAGTAATTACCTGCAGGATGGGAATACAACATATACAGTAATATAGCGGCCAGGATAATACTGCAGTGATGAATACACATATGCAGTATATAGCGGGCAGTAACATATACCTGCAGTGATGAATACACTATACAGTAAACAGGCTAGTAATATACCGTGTAGTGATTGAATACACATATACAGTTATATATCAGAGTAATATACCAGGAGTGCTGAATACACATATACAGTATATACCGGCCAGGTAATGAGTACTGCAGTGCTGAATACAATTAACAGTATATAGCGGCAAGTAAGTATACCTGCAGTGATGGAATAGCACATAAACAGAATATTACCGGCAGTAATATACTGCAGTGCATGAAACATAATTATATGAGGTATATACCGGCAGAAATATACCTGCACGTGCTGAATCCCTATACAGTTAGATAGCGGGTCAGTAAATATCCTGCAGTGATGATACACATATACAGTATATAGCAGGCCGAAAGTAATAACTGCAGTGCTGGAATACACCATAAAAGATATAATCGGCAGTAATATACAGGAGTGATGAATCACATATACGTATATGCGCGCAGTAATATACCAGGAGTGTGAAATCAACATATGACAGGTTATATCGGCAGGTAATATACCAGGGTTGCGGAATTACACATATACAGTGTTATAGTCTGGCAGTAATATACCTGCAGTGCGATGAAACACATATACAGTATATAATGGCAGGTAATAGACCTGGTACGCAAATGACTAATACATAGATGTAGTATTTATACAGTGCCAGTGAGGATTACACTTTATTACAATGTCGTCCCTGAGTGATGAAGCACCCTTTTGTTGTTCTAGCAGGGCAGAGGATCTAATTAGCATATAGAATCAGGAGGAGTCGGAAGACGCGATCTGTCTGTAGAGGTGTGACGCTTCTGCCCAGGAAGGTGCGCTTCTTCTTGCCACCACTCCCAAAAAGTAAAGCTACCCAGAGCTCTGCAGCAGTACATAACGGGGGAGGAAGCACCTGTTATATGTTTCGGGATGTGTCGCGCTGTAGTGCACACCTTGATGTTCTTGAGGAAGGTGCCAATGATGAGAGTCAGACGGAGAGCGTGTGACATTCGGTTAGGGAAGGTGCCTAGGAGTAAGGTTTGTGGACTTATCTCATGGACTCCAGTATACAGCAGCCTGTATAACCTGCCTGCCCTGCCTGATGTGCACATATGTATATGACTGCTACATTGTACAGGGCTAATAAAGAGGTCATTAATGGATTATTAGATGCCCATCTACAGTGTATGTTAGAATATGTGTATTATATAGTAACCGGTGCCTGCGTATAGCGCCGTGCTGTACATAATCGCACAGTGATCCTTATAGAGAGCTAAAGTCATCACAGCTTTTTTCTCAGTCCTGTCCATTTTGTACACTGGTAGGGTTATTTCTGAACACAATTGCTAACAAACTCAGCTGTGCAAAGTCATACGGTCTGCCCGAGAGAGACATTCGCCCACAGCCAATAGAGATGTAGGGATCATTTGTCTAAAAGATACTAGTCTTATGTATGTATTTATACATATATACAGCAGTAATATATACAGTGTGTATGTATGTAGAATACACAGAAGTGCATTACCAGCAGTAATATATCCAATGCTCTGTATGTAAAGTACATATGCGATAATACCCACAGCAGTAATATATTACCTGGTGTCATCTGATATAGGAATCATTATACCTCATACACCGGTCAGTGATAGTATCACCCGTCCGCTGTATATAGCATATTTATATGCGTAATACCAGCCAGTATTAATTATGACCGTCATCTGTATATAGAATATTTATACACTCTATACCCGTCTCAGTGATATATCACCCGTCCGCTGGTAGTAAGAATATTTATATGAGTATATACCGCCAGTATATATTACCTGTATCTGTATATAGAATAATTTATACCTTCTATACACCGGTCGTGTAACACCCGTCCGCTGTCTATAGATATTTGATATGCGTATATACCAGCAGTATAGTATGTAGTCATGTCATCTGTTATTAAGAATATGTTATCCTCTATACACCGTAGTGAATATCACCCGTCCGCTGTATATAGAATATTGATATGCGTAATCCAGCGTAATATATTACTGTCCTTGTATAGTAGAATATTGTATACTCTATACAGCGTCAGTGATATATCACATCGTCGCTGTATATAGATATTTATATGCGTATATACAGCAGTATAATTACCTGTCATTGATATAGACTATTTATATGTGTAAATAACGAGGCTAGAATATATTACCCGTCCTCGTATAAGAAATGTTACGAGTATATCCAGCAGTGAATAATAACCGTCCTCTGTTATAGGATATTTATAGTGTATAATCCGGCAGTAATAATTATCCGTCCCTGTATATTAGAATATGTATACGTGTATTATACCGGCAGTTCTCCGTTGAATATATAGAGTATGTGTAAAATTGAGGTCTAGCTGGTCACTGTGGCGCACTCTCGGGTTCGGAGATGTATATACTACATATAGAGAAGATGTGGTGTTAGTGTTAGGACCAAGTGTCGAGTGGGGAGGGTAAAGATTTTGTGGTGGTTGTTAATGGTCCAAGGAAAGCAGGAGGGATGGGTCAGGGGAGCGCGAAGGGATCATGGAGACTGAAGACTGTGTCTATCTGGTCATCCAACAACAAGAGGTCTGGAGGCACATGGGGTGGAGTAGTCAAACTGCCGGGCGACCTGGACAACTTACACTACTAACAGATCTGATGCGGTGTTTTGTATTACCCGATAATCTGAGGAGTCCAGACCCGGAAGGGCGGGAGGAGGGCTACACAATAAGAGGTGGGGGTGTTTTATTACATTGAAAAAAGTCATAAAGGACACGCCTTTCAAGGCTAGAGGTCGCCCGGGTGGTGGTTAGTCCAGCATACCAGGAATTGGTTGGAGTCTTAAAGGGGGATCTCATGTCATTTAAAGGGGGGTGTGACCTTAAGACAAGTTGTGTGCAAGTCCTGCATATCTCCCCCACTTCCAATTCCGCGACCACCAGATGGCGCGGACACAGTAATGGGAACTGGGTGAATCAGGAATTTTAGACGAGTTTACCATACTTAAAGGCTTTGAATATCGTATTCATGACGGCAAGCGAGATCCTGAACTGGAGGTAGAAGTTACATGAAAAAGGTACAGTAAAGAATATTTTTTCATTATAATGAAGCCGTGGTTAATCTGCTGAGCAAAGTACTCTAGTTACAACCAAAGCTGCATGGATTATTTTACTTGAAAAGTGCGAGAATGACCACTCAGTGATGCGATGAATGGATTTTATTTTAGGGGGAAAGTATTATAGAGTTATATCTTGTACTGGGGGCCAGTATTATAGGAGTTCAATTCTTGGTACATAGGGGGCAGGGTAATTATAAGTTGCGATACTCTGTACATAGGGGGCCGTATATAGTCAGTTATATTCCTGTACATAGGGGGGCTGGAGTATTGATAGTAGTTAATCTTGTACCGGGGGGCAGTTTTAGTAGTTAGATTCTTGTACATAGGGGGCTAGTATATAGTAGTTAAGATACCTGTACATAGGGGGCAGTATTAGTGGTAGATATATTCTGTGCATGGGGGCAGTATGGGTATGAGTAGTAGTATTCTTGGTACATAGGGGGCAGATTATAGTAGGTTATATGTCTGTGTACATGAGGGAGCAGATGTAGTAGTTTATGTCTTGCACATTAAGAGGGGGCAGTATTTTATAGTAGATATATTCTGTACATAGGGGGCGTATTAGTAGTAGTATATTCCAGACCTAGGGTGCAGATTATAGTGTATAGTCTTGGTACATAGGAGGCAGTATTATAGTAGTTATATTCCCGTACTAGGGGGCAGTATCTATTAGTAGTATATTCTTGTACATAGGGGGCAGATAGTTAGTAGTTATATCTTGTACTAGGGGGCAGTATTATAGTAGTTATATGCTTGACATAGGACGGCAGTTTATAGTAGTTAGTATCCTTGTACAGTAGGGGGAGTTTATAGTGATTATATCCTGTACATAGGGGGGGCAGTTATTATAGTAGATATATTCCTGTGCAAAGGGGGCGTAGGCCAGTCTTATAGTAGTTAATTTTGTACTAGGGGGGCAGTATTATAGTAGTTATATTCTGTCCATAGGGGGCCACGTTTATAGAGTGTTATATTTTGTACCATTAGGGGGCAGTATTTATAGTAGTTATTTCGTTGTACATAGGGGCAGTATTCTAGTAGTTTATATTCTTGTACAATAGGGGCGGGGGAGAGTATATAGTAGTTATATTCTGGTTTACATGGGGGGCAGTATTATAGTAGTATATTCTTGTAATAGGGGGCAGTATTATGTAGTTATATTCTTGACAGGGGGCAGTATTATAGTAGTTATATTCCCTGTACATAGGGGCAGTAGCTTATAATAGTTAGATTCTTGTCATAGGGGCGCAGTATGATATAGTATATGTCGTTACAATAGGGCAGTGCAGTGATTATAGTAGTTCATATTCGTGACATTGGGGCAGTTATGTAGTAGTTAATTATGGTACATAGGGGGCGAGTATTGTAGTTATTATATTCTTTACATAGGGGGAGTATTATAGTAGTTATAGTCTTTGTACATGGGGCGGCGTATAGTTATAGTAGTTATAGTTCCTGTACATTAGGGGGCAGTATTATAATAGTATATTCTGGTAACATAGGTGGCAGTATATAGTTAGTATATTATTTTATGTACATAGGGGGCAGATTATAGTAGTTATATCCTGTCATAGGGGGCATATTGAGTAGTTATATTCTTGTACATAGGGGGCAGTGATTATAGTAGTTATATCTTGTACATGGGGGTAGTATTATGTAGTTATATGCCTGATAATAGGGTGGAGTATTATAGTAGAAGTATATTCTTGTACTAGGGGGGCAGTGATAGAAACACGAGAACCCTGGTTCAGTGTCTTAAATAGGACATATATTTATTTACATTCCATTCCATCTCTTTACAAATAACTGTATAAAATCCAGTCCATATTCTCCAGTGTTTGTGGTCTGTTAGTGTGTCATGAAGAGTTCGTGTCCTTGGTGAATCCCCTGTTAGGACACGTACAGTATATACACGGCGGTGTAGAGGACACGTACAGTATATACACGGCGTTAGGCACAGGGCACAATATATACAAACAGGTGAGCAGGACGAACACTATAGGAAGCTGTATATGGGTGGGGGGTGGAAATAGCGGTAGGTACTTCTGCACGAGTTATACGCTGTAAACGCGCAACCATTGTAGTTACACTACGGTGTTTGTACACAGGCTCCTGATGCAGACTTAGTGTCTTGTGGATCCAGACTACAAACCCCCAACATCCTTCTAATAACTTGAGTATCAGACTGCACACACAGGGAGTGCGTCCTCACTGGAGACACATTGCAGTGGAGCGCATACGTGAAACGGTCAATCTTTTTAAATCAAAAATTTATATGCAGATTTTCGGGTGTGTTCTCTTCACCCATAGTGCGACGCTAATATATTTTTTCGGCTTCCTGATATGCCCAGCGTCCTAGCAAGGTTATGGTTTATGATCTCTGACTACAAACCAACCATCGGTGTTGTCTGACAACTTTTTTTTTTTTTTTTTTTTTACTCACAAAAGTAGTAGGTTCAGATATACACATATGTTTGAGTCTGTCACCATGGAAACATACATGTCCCACATTAGTGCGTATACTATATTATATATATAATTTTTTTTTTTTTTAGTACGTAACATACGCCTTACAATTGATCACTGATATGGTCCATGTGCCATGGGAGAGGTGTCTGGAGGACGCCACATCCGAATTTAAACGGTAAGTGTCAAAAACCACAGCCACTTCTTCCAAAAAAAGCCGCCACCACTGACAATGCTGTGGTATTGCTGACTTAGCTCATTCATTCTTTCAGCTGAGATGCAGTACAGCACTGACCATTGGGTCAATCTGTGGGCACTGGTTTAGGAAAAATGTTCGGTGAGTCAGGGTCAACTCTTTAATAATCGACAAGTAGTCAGAGTTCTTGCGCGCGCCCCCTAAATTTCGCTTTGGTCCAGCAGTCACACCACCCCACCGTAAAATTTGATATCCATTATTAGAAAGACACATCTGCTGCCGACTACAGCAGCGCACCCATGGCTACAGGTTGTATTTTGGTACTTGCAACCGCATCTTCTATAATGGAACTGAGCTGTAATACCAGACACAACACATTGACAGGAGGGGCGCCGTTTCTTCAGGAAACAATATTGTTTTTCTAATAACTGTACGAAATTTAATCTGTCACCATCTCAATTTACCATCGAAGAACGCGGAGGCGCTCTATACTTAGTCCTGTCTCAGACGGGAGTGGTAGTGAGCGACGTGTGACGACGCTCACGATCACTGCTGTGGAGTTGGCATTCCCGATTTTTCACTGTGCCCCAGTTTAAAGGATTACCCAGATCCAAGAGAACAGGTCATGCTGCATATGGAGCTGGATATTGGGAAGTCTCAGTGAAGAACCCCTTAAAAAACTGCTTTCATACAAAGTGATTATGTGCAAAAACTATTACCATTGCATCAGTATTTTACATTATAAGCTTTAGTAGTCACTTCATACCATTGGACTCCAAAAATTTAAAGGTTATGTCACTTATAACAATCTTACATTTATATAGAATCATCTACTACTTTTTTTTACAATTGTATGAAATTCCAGAGCTACACTCACTATTTACTGCTGGGAAAGAAGTCACTAGGAGTCGTACAGGAAAGGTACATGTCATGATCGTACACAGTGACGGACCAGCAGCAGAATAGTGAGTGCAGCGTCTGGAGTTAAGTAAGGATGTACTCCGATCAGTAAGGATAAGTAATGTCATGTATGTACACAGTGACTGCACCAGCAGCGTAGTATAGTGAGTGCAGCTGGAGTATAAACAGGATGTAACTCAGGGATCAGTACAGGATAAGTAATGTCAGTACGACACAGTGACTGCACCAGTAGGCAGAATGTGAGTGCAAGCTCTGGCAGGTAGAATACAGGGATGTAGCTCAGGATCAGTAAGGATAATAATGTTATGTATTACACAGTGACTGCACCAGCGAATAGTGAGTGCGTCTGGGGTATAATAGCAGGGATGGTAAGCTGAGGATAGTACAGGTCATAGTAAGTGTCATGTGTACCAGTGACTTGCACCAGCAGCAGAATAGTGAGTGCAGCTCATGGATAAAATACAGGATGTTGAACTCAGGATCAGTACAGGATAAGTAATGTATGTTGTACACAGTTAATGCACCAGCAGCAGAATAGTGAGTGCAGCTCTGGGTATAATACAGGTGTAACATCAGGATCAGGACAGGATAAGTAATGTCATGTATGTAACAGTGACTGCACCAGCAGGCAGAGTAGTGAGTGCAGCTCTGGGTATAATACAGGGGATGTAAAACTCGGACTCAGACAGGAATAAGTAATGTCATGTATGTACCAGTGCTGCACAGCAGAGAAGTGAGTTCAAGTCGGAGTATAATAAGGATTGTAAACTCAGGATCCAGTACGGAGAAGGAAGCATGATGTACACAGTGAACTGAACAGCAGGCAGAATAGTGAGTGCAGCGCTGACAGGATAAAAAAGATTGTGTTAGATATATATGGAAACATACCCTTTAAAAACCGGATCAGACATGTAAAACATAAAAGGTTTGGCCAACCCAAATTCCCCGCCTCCCCTCTATCTCTGGTGTCAGAGGTACACTGTGTCCTGCCCTCTCTATGATAAGCACTAGTTCCTTGTTGCTTGGCGTGGAGTAACTACACGGCGTGCCATCTCTCGTGATGATACTGTCATGTGAGTGTACCCGTCTGAGCGTGGACTCATGTCCTGTACATAGGAGGGCAGTATTATAGTAGTTATATTCTTGTACATAGCGGGCAGTATTATAGTAGTTATATTCCTGTACATAGGGGGCAGTATTATAGTAGTTATATTCTTGTACATGGGGGCAGTATTATAGTAATAATATGCCTGTACATAGGGAGCAGTATTATAGTAGTTATATTCCTGTACATGGGGGGCAGTATTATAACAGTCATAATATTGTATATTATGATATATTTTACGTTACTTTCCTTCAAATGTTTACACTTTGCTGGGTGAATTGTGTGACAGAGATTTCTTTGTCTTCGTTCCCATCTGCTTTATGTTTGAGTTGAATTCTCTTTTCTCAGTCGTCTTTGAGTATAAAATGTTTGAATCTTTACAAATAAAATCCATATAATAATATACTGTGTCAGGGGCGGTGATGAAACTACTGATCTGTTTTGGTGAATTCTCTTCTATCTTTGCATAGATAAGGACATGTCAGTAATGTTGCCCCTGAGTCTCTTTCCTTCGATCCCTTTAGGGTGTGAACGCAATCCAAGAAAAACATACTGTACAGTCATACGGGATCCCAGCACACGCAATTTGTGACCCGGTGTTCCCTTCTTCAGAGGGGGCAGTATTATAGTAGTTATATACCTGTACATAGGGGGCAGTATTATAGTAGATATATTCCTGTGCATAGGGGGCAGTATTATAGTAGTTATATTCTTGTACATAGGGGGCAGGGGGCAGTATTATAGTAGTTATATTCCTGTACATAGGGATCAGTATTATAGTAGTTATATTCTTGTACATAGGGGGCAGTATTATAGTAGTTATATTCTTGTACATAGGGGGCAGTATTATAGCAGTTATATTCTTGTACATAGGGGGCAGTATTATAATAGTTATATTCCTGTACATAGAAGGCAGTATTATAGTAGTTATATTCTTGTACATAGGGGGCAGTATTATAGTAGTTATATTCTTGTACATAGGAGGCAGTATTATAGTAGTTATATTCCTGTACATAGGGGGCAGTATTATAGTAGTTATATTCTTGTACACAGGGGGCAGTATTATAGTAGTTATATTGCTGTACATCGGGGGCAGTATTATAGTAGTTATATTCTTGTACATAGGGGCAGTATTATAGTAGTTATATTGCTGTACATAGGGGGCAGTATTATAGTAGTTATATTCTTGTACATAGGAGGCAGTATTATAGTAGTTATATTCCTGTACATAGGGGGGAGTATTATAGTAGTTATATTCTTGTACATAGGAGGCAGTATTATAGTAGTTATATTCTTGTACATAGGGAGCAGTATAGTAGTTATATTCCTGTACATCGGGGGCAGTATTATAGTAGTTATATTCTTGTACATAGGGGGCAGTATCTGTACAAGAATATACTACATAATACTTGCCCCCTATTTACAAGAATATACTACTATATACTGCCCCCCATGTAAAAAACCAAGAATATAACTACTATATACTGACTGTGCCCCCCGCCCCTATGTAACAAGAATATAAACTACTAATTCTGCCCCTATGTACACGAAATAACTACTATTTAAAATAAACTGCCCCCTAATGCGTACAAAATATACACCTCTATCATACTGGCCCCCCTATGTACCGAATATAACTACCTATAATACTGCCCCCCTATGTACAATAATTAACTACTATAATACTGCCCAATACGCCCCCTGCACAGGAATATATCTACTATAATAACTGCCCCCTATGTACAGGATATATCACGATGAAACTCGCCCCCACTGTACAGTACTTAACTACTATAATACTGCCGTCCTATGTTCAAGCATATAACTACTATAATACTGCCCCCTAGTTACAAGAATATAACTACTAAATCTGGCCCCCTATGTACAAAATATACTACTAAATAGATACTGCCCCCTAGTACGGGAATATAACCTACTATAATACGGCCTATCCTAGTCCAAGACTATACACTATAAGCTGCCCCCTAGGTCCGGGAATATAACTACTCTAATACGCCCCCTATGTACAAATATATCTACTATAATACTGGCCCCCTCCTATGTCCAAGACTATAACTACTACATCTGCACTCCCTCCATGTAACAGACCACTAAACCTACTATAATCTGCCCCCTATGTACAAGAATACCTACCCTACTCATACCCCCATACTGCCCCCATGCACAGAATATATCTACCCACTAATACTGCCCCCTATGTACATATCTTAACTACTATATACTGCCCCCTAGTACAGATACAACTACTATACACATCACTGCCGCCCCCGGGTCAAGATTCTAACTACTATAATACTTAGCCCCCTAGTACAGGAATATAACGACTATAATACGGCCCCCCTATGTACAAGTATAACTTCTATAATTAACACCCTGCCCCTATGTCCAAGAATGAACTCCTATAATACTGCCCCAGGACAAATATAACTCTATAATACTGCCCCCTAAATAAAATCCATTCATGCATCACTGAGTGTCTCTCGCACTTTTCAAGTCAAATAATCCAATGCCGTCTTTTGGTTGTAATAGAGTACTTTGCACAGCAGATAAACCACGGCTTTTCAATCTTATAATGAAAAAATATTCTTTCACTGTACCTTTTCAGTGTAACTCCCTCCAGTTCAAGGATCCGGCTTGCCGTCATGAATACGATATTCAAAGCCTTTAAGTATGTAAACCGTCTAAACTTCGATTACCCAGTTCATTCCTGGCGGTCGCGCCATCTGGTGGTCAGCGGCATTGGGAAGTGAGATATGCAGGGACTGCAACACAACTTGTCTTAAAGGTCACACAACGCACCCCTTTAAATGACATTGAGACTCCCCCTTTAAGACTCCAACCATTCTGGTAATGGGCCTGGACTCCACCACCCGGGCGACCTCTAGCTTGAAGGCGTGTCCTTTTATGAACTTTTTCACATGTATATAAAAAACCCACCTCTTATTGTGTAGCCCTCCTTCCCGCCCTTCCGGGTCTGACTCCTTCCCAAGATTTATCGGGTATACAACTATTCCGCATCAGATCTGTTAAGTAGTGTAAGTTGTCCAGGTCGCCCAGCAGTTTGACTACTCCCATCCCCATGTGCGCTCCACCTCTTGTTGTTGGATCGGACCAGATAGACCCAGTCTTCATCTATCTCATGATCCCCCTTCCGCGCTCCCCTGACCCATACCCTCCTGCTTTCCTTGGACCATTAACAACCACCCACAAATCTTTACCCTCCCCACTCGACCTTGGTCCTACACTAACAACCACATCTTACTCTATAAGGTAGTATTACAATTCGAACCCGAGATGCGCCACAGTGACCATAGACCTCAATTTTACACATCTATATATTCAACGGAGAACTGCAGGTATAATACAACGTATACATATCTATATACAGGGAACGATTAATATATTACTGCCGGATTATACACGTATAAATATCCTATAATACAGAGGACGGTTAATTATCACGTGCTGTATAATACTCGTAACATCGTCTTATACGCGGACGGGTAATATATTCTGTCGTTATTTACACATATAAATAGTCTATATCAAGACGTTAATTATTACTGCTTTGTATATACCGCACCCATATAAATATTCTATATACAGCGCACACTGTGATATATCACTGACGCTGTATAGAGTATCACAAATATTCTCTATACAAGGACAGGTAATATATTACGCTGGATATACGCATATCAATATTCTATATACAGCGGACGGGTGATATATCACTACGGTGTATACGGATACATATTCTAATAACAGATGACGGACCCTACCACTACTATACTGCTGGTCTATACGCTATAAATATCTATACGACAGCGGCCGGGTGCTTATCACTGCCCGGTGTATAGAAGGTATAAATTATTCTATATACAGATACAGGTAAGATATACTGGCTGGTATATACTCATAAAATATTCCTACTACCACGCGGACGGGTGATATATCACTGACGGGTATAGATGTATAAATATTCTATAAACGATGAAGCATAATAATTCACTGGCTGTATATCGCATATAAATATGCTATATACACGGCACGGGTGATACTATCCTCGACCCGGTGTTCGAGGTATAATATTCTATATCCAGAGCACCAGCGTACTATATTACTGCTGGTATATCGCATATGTACTATTCTACATACGAGCTAGGGTGATATTACTGCTGGTATAATGCACTTCATGGATTTCTCACATACATAACACACTGTGATATATTACTGCTGTATATATGTATAAATACATACATAAGATATATCTTTTAGACAATGATCCCTACATCTCTATTGGCTGTGGGCTGAATGATCTCTCTCGGAGCAGACGTATGACTTTGCACAGCTGAGTTTGTTACAATTGTATTCAGAAATAAACCCTACACAGTGTACCAAAATGGCAGGACTGAAAAAAAAAAAAGCTGTGATGACTTTAGTTCTATAAGAGATCACTGATGCGATTATGTACAGCACGGCGCGTATACGCAGGCCCGGTTCTACTATAATCACATATTCTACACATACACTGTAGATGGCACGTAAATCCATTAAGACCTCTTTATTAGCCTGTACAATTAGCGTACATATACATATGTGCACATTCAGTGCAGGGCAGGCAGTGTATACAAGGCTTCTGTATACTGGAGTCCAGGCAGATAAGGTCCACAAACCTTACTACCTGGGACCTTCCCATACCCGACATGTCACACGCTTCAGTCGACTTATCATTGGCAGCCTTCCTCAGAACATCAAGGTGTGCGACCAATACAGCGACCGCACACACTCCGACATATAGAACAGTGCTTCCCTCCCCCTTTATGTACTTGCTGGGCGAGCTCTGGGTAGCTTTACTTTTTGGGATGGTGGCAGAAGAAGCGCACTTCCTGGGCAGAAGCGCTCCACCTCTACAGACATCGCGTCTACTCCTCCGAGTCTATGCTAATTGGACCCCGCGGTGCCCTGCCTGCCAGAAAAGCAAAAGGGTGCTTCATCACCTCACGTATCATTGTAATATGTAATCCTCACTGCACTGTATACACGTCTATGTTTAGTCATTGCTACAGGTCTATTCCTGCCATATATACTGTATAGTGTATTCATCAGCACTGCAGGTATATTACTGCCCCAGACTATAACGACTGTATTGTGTAATTCCGCAACTCCTGGTATCTTACCTGCCGATATACCACCCTTCATATTTGATTTCATCACTCCTGTATATTACTGACTGCCGCTATATACGTATATGGTGATTATCACTCCGTATATTACTGCCGATTATATCTTTCTATGGTGTATTCCACACTGCAGTTATAATTTCGGCCTGCTATATACTGTATATGTGTATCATCACTGCAGGTATTTACTGAACCCGCTATAACTGTATAGGTGCTATTCAGCACTGCAGGTATATTATCTGCCGTATATCCCTCACTATATATGTATTCGCACTGCAGTATATTACTGCCGGTAATATTACTGTTTTATGTGTATTCCAGCACTGCGGTATATTACTTGCCGCTATATACTGTATATGTGTATTCCAGCACGCAGTACTCACTTACCCTCTACTGGCCGGTATATACTGTATATGTGTATTCCAGCACGCCGGTATATTACTCTGATATCATACTGTATACTGTGTATTCATCACTACCGCGTATATTACTGCCGGTATATACTGTATAGTGTATTATCACTGCAGTATATTTACTGCCCGCTATTCTGCATATGTGTATTCATCACTGCAGCTATTCATACCTGCCCTTACTTACTGTGATATCTTTGTAACTCCCCATCCTGCAGGTAATTACTGCCGCTATTACCGTATGTGTATTCCTCATCCTGCAGTATACTTTCACTGCGCTATTACTGTAATATGTTGTAGTCATCAACTACCGTATATTACTGCCCGGTCTAACCCCGCACTGTCTTGTGTTTCACACTGCACTGACAGGTATATCTACTGCCACGCGTATATACTGTAAATATAGTATTCAGCACTTGCAGGTACTTACTGCCGGTATCATACTTATATGTTTATTCAGCATGCAGGTATATTACGGCCGTACTACTGTATATCTGTATTCAGCACTGCCGTATATTACGGCCAGGTATATACTGTATGTTGCTGTATTCAGCACTGTGCAGATATATATTACTGCCGGCATCATAACTGTATAATGTTTTGGGGTAAATTCACTGCAGGTATATTACTTTACTGCCGCTTAAATACTGTATATGTGTCTTCATCCTGCAGGTATATTTACTGCCCCGCTATATACTGTATTGTGTATTCAGCCCCCTGTTATTACTGCCGATATATACTGTAAATGTGTAGTCATCACTACACGTATATTACTCTGCCCGCTCAATACTGTATTGGTTTATTCATCACTGCAGTAATAGTATTACCGGTCTATACTGTAATATGAAGTATTCACACTGCAGGTATATTACTAAAACTACTGCCGCTATTACTGTTATTGTATCCATCACTCCCGGCAGGTATATTACTGCCGCTAACCTCATCACTGTATATGCTGGTAATTCCCTAAGGGCACTGGGCAGGTATATCCTGCCGGCTATATCTGGTAACTATGTGTATTCAAACCTGCACTGCAGGTAAATTAATCTGTTCCGCTACATGATACTGTATATTTGTATTCATCACTGGCAGGTAGATTCCTTGCCGCTATATACGGTATATGTTGGATTCCGTTCAGCACACGCAGTTATTACTGCCGGCTTATATACCTAATACTTTTATCGTATTCAGCAATGCAGGTATTTTATCTGCGCTATATCGGTTTATGTGTATTAACTGCAGGTATTTACTGCCGGTATCTCACTGTATGCTCTGTGCTATTCAACCCCGGCAGGCATATTACTGGTCGGTAATACATAGGGGGCAGTATTATAGTAGTTATATTCTTGTACATAGGAGGCAGTATTATAGTAGTTATATTCTTGTACATAGGGGGCAGTATTCTAGTAGTTATATTCTTGTACATAGGGGCAGTATAATTAGAGTTTTATCTATTACAAAGAATATAAAACTACAATACTGCCCCTATGTACCATAATATAACTACTACAAATCTGCCCCCCCTATGCACAGAATAGAACTACTATAATCACTCACTGCCCACCTATGTAAGAATATACTACTATCATACTGCCCCTATGACAAGAATCTAACTATTATACTACTGCCCCTATGTCAGGAATATAACTACTATAATACTGCCCCCCTGTACAAGAATATACTACATAATACTTGCCCCCTATTTACAAGAATATACTACTATATACTGCCCCCCATGTAAAAAACCAAGAATATAACTACTATATACTGACTGTGCCCCCCGCCCCTATGTAACAAGAATATAAACTACTAATTCTGCCCCTATGTACACGAAATAACTACTATTTAAAATAAACTGCCCCCTAATGCGTACAAAATATACACCTCTATCATACTGGCCCCCCTATGTACCGAATATAACTACCTATAATACTGCCCCCCTATGTACAATAATTAACTACTATAATACTGCCCAATACGCCCCCTGCACAGGAATATATCTACTATAATAACTGCCCCCTATGTACAGGATATATCACGATGAAACTCGCCCCCACTGTACAGTACTTAACTACTATAATACTGCCGTCCTATGTTCAAGCATATAACTACTATAATACTGCCCCCTAGTTACAAGAATATAACTACTAAATCTGGCCCCCTATGTACAAAATATACTACTAAATAGATACTGCCCCCTAGTACGGGAATATAACCTACTATAATACGGCCTATCCTAGTCCAAGACTATACACTATAAGCTGCCCCCTAGGTCCGGGAATATAACTACTCTAATACGCCCCCTATGTACAAATATATCTACTATAATACTGGCCCCCTCCTATGTCCAAGACTATAACTACTACATCTGCACTCCCTCCATGTAACAGACCACTAAACCTACTATAATCTGCCCCCTATGTACAAGAATACCTACCCTACTCATACCCCCATACTGCCCCCATGCACAGAATATATCTACCCACTAATACTGCCCCCTATGTACATATCTTAACTACTATATACTGCCCCCTAGTACAGATACAACTACTATACACATCACTGCCGCCCCCGGGTCAAGATTCTAACTACTATAATACTTAGCCCCCTAGTACAGGAATATAACGACTATAATACGGCCCCCCTATGTACAAGTATAACTTCTATAATTAACACCCTGCCCCTATGTCCAAGAATGAACTCCTATAATACTGCCCCAGGACAAATATAACTCTATAATACTGCCCCCTAAATAAAATCCATTCATGCATCACTGAGTGTCTCTCGCACTTTTCAAGTCAAATAATCCAATGCCGTCTTTTGGTTGTAATAGAGTACTTTGCACAGCAGATAAACCACGGCTTTTCAATCTTATAATGAAAAAATATTCTTTCACTGTACCTTTTCAGTGTAACTCCCTCCAGTTCAAGGATCCGGCTTGCCGTCATGAATACGATATTCAAAGCCTTTAAGTATGTAAACCGTCTAAACTTCGATTACCCAGTTCATTCCTGGCGGTCGCGCCATCTGGTGGTCAGCGGCATTGGGAAGTGAGATATGCAGGGACTGCAACACAACTTGTCTTAAAGGTCACACAACGCACCCCTTTAAATGACATTGAGACTCCCCCTTTAAGACTCCAACCATTCTGGTAATGGGCCTGGACTCCACCACCCGGGCGACCTCTAGCTTGAAGGCGTGTCCTTTTATGAACTTTTTCACATGTATATAAAAAACCCACCTCTTATTGTGTAGCCCTCCTTCCCGCCCTTCCGGGTCTGACTCCTTCCCAAGATTTATCGGGTATACAACTATTCCGCATCAGATCTGTTAAGTAGTGTAAGTTGTCCAGGTCGCCCAGCAGTTTGACTACTCCCATCCCCATGTGCGCTCCACCTCTTGTTGTTGGATCGGACCAGATAGACCCAGTCTTCATCTATCTCATGATCCCCCTTCCGCGCTCCCCTGACCCATACCCTCCTGCTTTCCTTGGACCATTAACAACCACCCACAAATCTTTACCCTCCCCACTCGACCTTGGTCCTACACTAACAACCACATCTTACTCTATAAGGTAGTATTACAATTCGAACCCGAGATGCGCCACAGTGACCATAGACCTCAATTTTACACATCTATATATTCAACGGAGAACTGCAGGTATAATACAACGTATACATATCTATATACAGGGAACGATTAATATATTACTGCCGGATTATACACGTATAAATATCCTATAATACAGAGGACGGTTAATTATCACGTGCTGTATAATACTCGTAACATCGTCTTATACGCGGACGGGTAATATATTCTGTCGTTATTTACACATATAAATAGTCTATATCAAGACGTTAATTATTACTGCTTTGTATATACCGCACCCATATAAATATTCTATATACAGCGCACACTGTGATATATCACTGACGCTGTATAGAGTATCACAAATATTCTCTATACAAGGACAGGTAATATATTACGCTGGATATACGCATATCAATATTCTATATACAGCGGACGGGTGATATATCACTACGGTGTATACGGATACATATTCTAATAACAGATGACGGACCCTACCACTACTATACTGCTGGTCTATACGCTATAAATATCTATACGACAGCGGCCGGGTGCTTATCACTGCCCGGTGTATAGAAGGTATAAATTATTCTATATACAGATACAGGTAAGATATACTGGCTGGTATATACTCATAAAATATTCCTACTACCACGCGGACGGGTGATATATCACTGACGGGTATAGATGTATAAATATTCTATAAACGATGAAGCATAATAATTCACTGGCTGTATATCGCATATAAATATGCTATATACACGGCACGGGTGATACTATCCTCGACCCGGTGTTCGAGGTATAATATTCTATATCCAGAGCACCAGCGTACTATATTACTGCTGGTATATCGCATATGTACTATTCTACATACGAGCTAGGGTGATATTACTGCTGGTATAATGCACTTCATGGATTTCTCACATACATAACACACTGTGATATATTACTGCTGTATATATGTATAAATACATACATAAGATATATCTTTTAGACAATGATCCCTACATCTCTATTGGCTGTGGGCTGAATGATCTCTCTCGGAGCAGACGTATGACTTTGCACAGCTGAGTTTGTTACAATTGTATTCAGAAATAAACCCTACACAGTGTACCAAAATGGCAGGACTGAAAAAAAAAAAAGCTGTGATGACTTTAGTTCTATAAGAGATCACTGATGCGATTATGTACAGCACGGCGCGTATACGCAGGCCCGGTTCTACTATAATCACATATTCTACACATACACTGTAGATGGCACGTAAATCCATTAAGACCTCTTTATTAGCCTGTACAATTAGCGTACATATACATATGTGCACATTCAGTGCAGGGCAGGCAGTGTATACAAGGCTTCTGTATACTGGAGTCCAGGCAGATAAGGTCCACAAACCTTACTACCTGGGACCTTCCCATACCCGACATGTCACACGCTTCAGTCGACTTATCATTGGCAGCCTTCCTCAGAACATCAAGGTGTGCGACCAATACAGCGACCGCACACACTCCGACATATAGAACAGTGCTTCCCTCCCCCTTTATGTACTTGCTGGGCGAGCTCTGGGTAGCTTTACTTTTTGGGATGGTGGCAGAAGAAGCGCACTTCCTGGGCAGAAGCGCTCCACCTCTACAGACATCGCGTCTACTCCTCCGAGTCTATGCTAATTGGACCCCGCGGTGCCCTGCCTGCCAGAAAAGCAAAAGGGTGCTTCATCACCTCACGTATCATTGTAATATGTAATCCTCACTGCACTGTATACACGTCTATGTTTAGTCATTGCTACAGGTCTATTCCTGCCATATATACTGTATAGTGTATTCATCAGCACTGCAGGTATATTACTGCCCCAGACTATAACGACTGTATTGTGTAATTCCGCAACTCCTGGTATCTTACCTGCCGATATACCACCCTTCATATTTGATTTCATCACTCCTGTATATTACTGACTGCCGCTATATACGTATATGGTGATTATCACTCCGTATATTACTGCCGATTATATCTTTCTATGGTGTATTCCACACTGCAGTTATAATTTCGGCCTGCTATATACTGTATATGTGTATCATCACTGCAGGTATTTACTGAACCCGCTATAACTGTATAGGTGCTATTCAGCACTGCAGGTATATTATCTGCCGTATATCCCTCACTATATATGTATTCGCACTGCAGTATATTACTGCCGGTAATATTACTGTTTTATGTGTATTCCAGCACTGCGGTATATTACTTGCCGCTATATACTGTATATGTGTATTCCAGCACGCAGTACTCACTTACCCTCTACTGGCCGGTATATACTGTATATGTGTATTCCAGCACGCCGGTATATTACTCTGATATCATACTGTATACTGTGTATTCATCACTACCGCGTATATTACTGCCGGTATATACTGTATAGTGTATTATCACTGCAGTATATTTACTGCCCGCTATTCTGCATATGTGTATTCATCACTGCAGCTATTCATACCTGCCCTTACTTACTGTGATATCTTTGTAACTCCCCATCCTGCAGGTAATTACTGCCGCTATTACCGTATGTGTATTCCTCATCCTGCAGTATACTTTCACTGCGCTATTACTGTAATATGTTGTAGTCATCAACTACCGTATATTACTGCCCGGTCTAACCCCGCACTGTCTTGTGTTTCACACTGCACTGACAGGTATATCTACTGCCACGCGTATATACTGTAAATATAGTATTCAGCACTTGCAGGTACTTACTGCCGGTATCATACTTATATGTTTATTCAGCATGCAGGTATATTACGGCCGTACTACTGTATATCTGTATTCAGCACTGCCGTATATTACGGCCAGGTATATACTGTATGTTGCTGTATTCAGCACTGTGCAGATATATATTACTGCCGGCATCATAACTGTATAATGTTTTGGGGTAAATTCACTGCAGGTATATTACTTTACTGCCGCTTAAATACTGTATATGTGTCTTCATCCTGCAGGTATATTTACTGCCCCGCTATATACTGTATTGTGTATTCAGCCCCCTGTTATTACTGCCGATATATACTGTAAATGTGTAGTCATCACTACACGTATATTACTCTGCCCGCTCAATACTGTATTGGTTTATTCATCACTGCAGTAATAGTATTACCGGTCTATACTGTAATATGAAGTATTCACACTGCAGGTATATTACTAAAACTACTGCCGCTATTACTGTTATTGTATCCATCACTCCCGGCAGGTATATTACTGCCGCTAACCTCATCACTGTATATGCTGGTAATTCCCTAAGGGCACTGGGCAGGTATATCCTGCCGGCTATATCTGGTAACTATGTGTATTCAAACCTGCACTGCAGGTAAATTAATCTGTTCCGCTACATGATACTGTATATTTGTATTCATCACTGGCAGGTAGATTCCTTGCCGCTATATACGGTATATGTTGGATTCCGTTCAGCACACGCAGTTATTACTGCCGGCTTATATACCTAATACTTTTATCGTATTCAGCAATGCAGGTATTTTATCTGCGCTATATCGGTTTATGTGTATTAACTGCAGGTATTTACTGCCGGTATCTCACTGTATGCTCTGTGCTATTCAACCCCGGCAGGCATATTACTGGTCGGTAAGGGGGCAGTATTATAGTAGTTATATTCCTGTACATAGGGGGCAGTATTGTAGTAGTTATATTCTTGTACATAGGGGGCAGTATTATAGTAGTTATATTCTTGTACATAGGGGGCAGTATTATAGTAGTTATATTCCTGTACATAGGGGCAGTATTATAGTAGTTATATTCTTGTACATAGGGGGCAGTATAATAACACGCAGACGCCTGGTTCAGTGTATTAATAGACATTATATTTATTACATTTCCTTCATCTTCCTTACAATAACATGTATAAAATCCAGTCCATATTCTCCAGTGTTTGTGGTTCTGTAGTTGTGTCCATGAAGAGTCTTGGTCCTTGGTGAATCCCCTGTAGGACACGTACAGTATATACACGGCGTAGGACACGTACAGTATATACACGGCGTAGGCCACAGGCACAATATATACAAACAGTGAGCAGGAGACACTATAGGAATGTATATGGGTGGGGGGTGGATATAGCAGGTAGGTACTTCTGCACGCAGTTTATACCGCTGTAACGCAGCAACCATTGTAGTTCACTACCGTTTTGTGTACACAGCTCCTATGCAGACTTATGTGTCTCTGTGGATCCAGACTACAAACCCCCACATCCTTCTAATAACTTGAGTATCAGACTGCACACAGGGAGTTGTCCTCACCTTGGAGACACATTTGCAGTGGAGCTGCATACGTGAAACGGTCACTTTTTTTAAAATCAAAATTATATGCAGAGTTTTTCTGTGTGTTCATCTGACTGCACCAGCAGCAGAATAGTGAGTGCAGCTCTGGGGTATAATACAGGATGTAACTCAGGATCAGTACAGGATAAGTAATGTCATGTACGTACACAGTGACTGCACCAGCAGCAGATTAGTGAGTGCAGCTCTGGAGTATAATACTGGATGTAACTCAGGATCAGTACAGGATAAGTAATGTCATAGGGGGCAGTATTATAGTAGTTATATTCCTGTACATAGGGGGCAGTATTATAGTAGTTATATTCCTGTACATAAGGGACAGTATTACATTTATTTCCATACATTACCTTAGAGCAATTCATACATTTTTATAGTTTCCTGGTAAATAATTTAATATAATTCCCTATTACAATTCTTTTTCATCTCTATACAAAAACAATTCCCTCTCCTGAGTGATATTTGCATTGAAATCGTTCCAACTTTATTGAATTTATTATTGTTCTCCACACGCGGGTTGTTGTGTTAGTGAAACCATATTCTGTTATTTGATATTGTTATTAGAACAATGAGCGGCTTATCTGCTGAAACTGGCACACAAATGACACTGTGTTCCAAAACCATTAAAAAAATTGTTTTCTACTAATATAATGTTATATAATGACAAATCTAAAACGTCTCAAGTATATACCGCCAAGATTTTATCAAACCCTCTGTACAGACTTTGTCTCACCCATTGGAGGCAAAGTAAAGAGTCACTGAGCACTAAAGATAAGAGCAATAAACCTACAGATACAATGCATCAACCTACTATGGACTTCACCAGCATGTATGTATGTACACAGTGACTGCACCAGCAGAATAGTGAGTGCAGCTCTGGGGTATAATACAGGATGTAACTCAGGATCAGTACAGGATAAGTAATGTCATGTATGTACACAGTGACTGCACTGCCCCCTATGTACAGGAATATCACTACTATAATACTGCCCCCTATGTACAAGAATATAACTACTATAATGTATAGTAGTTATATTCTTGTACATAGGGGGCAGTATTATAGTAGTTATATTCTTGTACATAGGGGGCAGTATTATAGTAGTTATATTCTTGTACATAGGGGGCAGTATTATAGTAGTTATATTCCTGTACATAGGGGGCAGTATAATAACACGCAGACACCTGGTTCAGTGTATTAATAGACATTATATTTATTACATTTCCTTCATCTTCCTTACAATAACATGTATAAAATCCAGTCCATATTCTCCAGTGTTTGTGGTTCTGTAGTTGTGTCCATGAAGAGTCTTGGTCCTTGGTGAATCCCCTGTAGGACACGTACAATATATACACGGCGTAGGCCACAGGTACAATATATACATACAGTGAGCAGGAGACACTATAGGAATGTATATGGGTGGGGGGTGGATATAGCAGGTAGGTACTTCTGCACGCAGTTTATACCGCTGTAACGCAGCAACCATTGTAGTTCACTACCGTTTTGTGTACACAGCTCCGATGCAGACTTATGTGTCTCTGTGGATCCAGACTACAAACCCCCACATCCTCCTAATAACTTGAGTATCAGACTGCACACAGGGAGTTGTCCTCACCTTGGAGACACATTTGCAGTGGAGCTGCATACGTGAAACGGTCACTTTTTTAAAATCAAAATTATATGCAGAGTTTTTCTGTGTGTTCATCTGGTATAATACAGGATGTAACTCAGGATCAGTACAGGATAAGTAATGTGATGTATGTACACAGTGACTGCTCCAGCAGCAGAATAGTGAGTGCAGCTCTGGGGTATAATACAGGATGTAACTCAGGATCAGTACAGGATAAGTAATGTCATGTATGTACACAGTGACTGCACCAGCAGCAGAATAGTGAGTGCAGCTCTGGGGTATAATACAGGATACGCTGTAGACAGTCCCTGGAAAGTAAATGTCCTGAAGAGAAAATTTCTTAGAAAGAGGAAGACGACTTTTCAGTGAAACTTCTGCTGATAATGAGGATGTGGTAAGTTCCCGGGTGGTGGAGCAGCACAGTGACGCTTTGTCCTCCGGCTTCGGATAGTCCTGGATGTGGCAGGATAACAATGGAAGGCTGTGCCAGGCTCCCCCTCCCCCTCCATGAGACACAGGTGCCAGATAACATCACAGGGCGCAGGTGACAATAGGGACACGTGTAGGACACACCCCGGCAGATGGAAGGTCTATCCCATCCTCCACCACAGGATACAGCGCCAGGTATGGAGGAACATCACGGCCACTTACCTACCGGCAGCCGTGCATTAGGGAAAACTGGAAAAACCAGAAAATAAGCCGAAAAATACGGTATTTTTTCCAGTCAGAATAAAGAGATTGGATAAGAACGGGAATAAAATTAAAAATAATCTAAACTAAGTCACATCATCACTAGTCACTAATGTGTGCAAGAATGGTCATTTCTCAAAGAAAGTGGAAACATTTCTGTAGAAAGGAGATACATCATCACACCAGCAGGGGGCAGCGTGTCCTCCTATCACTACTAGGTGTGACTATTCTATGCCATGGCCCCTACATCATCACACCAGCAGGGGGCAGTGTGTCCTCCTATCACTACTAGGTGTGACTGTCCTATACCATGGCCCCCACATCATCACACCAGCAGGGGGCAGTGTGTCCTCCTATCACTACTAGGGCTGCCTGTCCTATACCATGGCCCCCACATCATCACACCAGCAGGGGGCAGTGTGTCCTCCTATCACTGCTAGGGCTGCCTGTCCTATACCATGGCCCCCACATCATCACACCAGCAGGGGGCAGGGTGTCCTCCTATCACTGCTAGGGGTGCCTGTCCTATACCATGGCCCCCACATCATCACAGCAGCAGGGGGCAGTGTGTCCTCCTATCACTACTAGGGGTGACTGACTGTCCTATACCATGGCCCCCCACATCATCACAGCAGCAGGGGGCAGTGTGTCCTATCACTACTAGGGGTGACTGTCCTATACCATGGCCCACACATCATCACACCAGCAGGGGGCAGAGTGACCGTTTCACGTATCCGCTCCACTGCAATGTGTCTTCCAGTGAGGACAACTCCCTTTGTGCAGTCTGATACTCAAGTTATTAGAGGATGTTGGGGGTTGTAATCTGGATCCACAAGACACTAAGTCTGCATAGGAGCCTGTGTACAAAACTGTAGTTAACTTACAAAATGGTTTGCGCGTTTACAGCGTATAACTCGTGCAGAAGTACCTACCGTCTATTTCCACCCCCCACCCATCTACAGACTCCTCATGTTTCTCCTGCTCACCTGTTTGTATATATTGTGCCTGTGGCCCTACGCCGTGTAATACTACTGTACGTGTCCTCACACCCTCGCCGTGTATATACTGTACGTGTCCTAACAGGGGATTCACCCAGGACACGACTCTTCATGGACACAACTACAGAACCACAAACACTGGAGAATCTTGACTGGATTTTATACAGTTATTTGTAAGACGATGATGGCAATGTGAATAATATATGTCCTGATTTAAGACACTGAAACCAGGCGTCTCGTGTTTCTATCACCTCGCCCCCCTAGTACACGAATATATTTCTACTATAATACTCCGGCCCTATTTCACATGATAACTACGATAATACTACCCCCATGTACAAAGATATAACTACTATAATACTGCGCCCCTATGTCAAGAATATAACTACTCAATACTGCCCCCTATGACCGGATATAACTACTAGAATCTGCTCCCCCTATGTACAAATATAACTACTATATACTGCCACCTATTTACCAGATCTACCTATTATAATATGCCCCCTATGTACAGGACTATAACTACTATAATCCTAACTACTGCCGCCCCCATGTACAAGAATATAACTACTATAATACTGCCCCCTATTACAAAGAATATAAAACTACAATACTGCCCCTATGTACCATAATATAACTACTACAAATCTGCCCCCCCTATGCACAGAATAGAACTACTATAATCACTCACTGCCCACCTATGTAAGAATATACTACTATCATACTGCCCCTATGACAAGAATCTAACTATTATACTACTGCCCCTATGTCAGGAATATAACTACTATAATACTGCCCCCCTGTACAAGAATATACTACATAATACTTGCCCCCTATTTACAAGAATATACTACTATATACTGCCCCCCATGTAAAAAACCAAGAATATAACTACTATATACTGACTGTGCCCCCCGCCCCTATGTAACAAGAATATAAACTACTAATTCTGCCCCTATGTACACGAAATAACTACTATTTAAAATAAACTGCCCCCTAATGCGTACAAAATATACACCTCTATCATACTGGCCCCCCTATGTACCGAATATAACTACCTATAATACTGCCCCCCTATGTACAATAATTAACTACTATAATACTGCCCAATACGCCCCCTGCACAGGAATATATCTACTATAATAACTGCCCCCTATGTACAGGATATATCACGATGAAACTCGCCCCCACTGTACAGTACTTAACTACTATAATACTGCCGTCCTATGTTCAAGCATATAACTACTATAATACTGCCCCCTAGTTACAAGAATATAACTACTAAATCTGGCCCCCTATGTACAAAATATACTACTAAATAGATACTGCCCCCTAGTACGGGAATATAACCTACTATAATACGGCCTATCCTAGTCCAAGACTATACACTATAAGCTGCCCCCTAGGTCCGGGAATATAACTACTCTAATACGCCCCCTATGTACAAATATATCTACTATAATACTGGCCCCCTCCTATGTCCAAGACTATAACTACTACATCTGCACTCCCTCCATGTAACAGACCACTAAACCTACTATAATCTGCCCCCTATGTACAAGAATACCTACCCTACTCATACCCCCATACTGCCCCCATGCACAGAATATATCTACCCACTAATACTGCCCCCTATGTACATATCTTAACTACTATATACTGCCCCCTAGTACAGATACAACTACTATACACATCACTGCCGCCCCCGGGTCAAGATTCTAACTACTATAATACTTAGCCCCCTAGTACAGGAATATAACGACTATAATACGGCCCCCCTATGTACAAGTATAACTTCTATAATTAACACCCTGCCCCTATGTCCAAGAATGAACTCCTATAATACTGCCCCAGGACAAATATAACTCTATAATACTGCCCCCTAAATAAAATCCATTCATGCATCACTGAGTGTCTCTCGCACTTTTCAAGTCAAATAATCCAATGCCGTCTTTTGGTTGTAATAGAGTACTTTGCACAGCAGATAAACCACGGCTTTTCAATCTTATAATGAAAAAATATTCTTTCACTGTACCTTTTCAGTGTAACTCCCTCCAGTTCAAGGATCCGGCTTGCCGTCATGAATACGATATTCAAAGCCTTTAAGTATGTAAACCGTCTAAACTTCGATTACCCAGTTCATTCCTGGCGGTCGCGCCATCTGGTGGTCAGCGGCATTGGGAAGTGAGATATGCAGGGACTGCAACACAACTTGTCTTAAAGGTCACACAACGCACCCCTTTAAATGACATTGAGACTCCCCCTTTAAGACTCCAACCATTCTGGTAATGGGCCTGGACTCCACCACCCGGGCGACCTCTAGCTTGAAGGCGTGTCCTTTTATGAACTTTTTCACATGTATATAAAAAACCCACCTCTTATTGTGTAGCCCTCCTTCCCGCCCTTCCGGGTCTGACTCCTTCCCAAGATTTATCGGGTATACAACTATTCCGCATCAGATCTGTTAAGTAGTGTAAGTTGTCCAGGTCGCCCAGCAGTTTGACTACTCCCATCCCCATGTGCGCTCCACCTCTTGTTGTTGGATCGGACCAGATAGACCCAGTCTTCATCTATCTCATGATCCCCCTTCCGCGCTCCCCTGACCCATACCCTCCTGCTTTCCTTGGACCATTAACAACCACCCACAAATCTTTACCCTCCCCACTCGACCTTGGTCCTACACTAACAACCACATCTTACTCTATAAGGTAGTATTACAATTCGAACCCGAGATGCGCCACAGTGACCATAGACCTCAATTTTACACATCTATATATTCAACGGAGAACTGCAGGTATAATACAACGTATACATATCTATATACAGGGAACGATTAATATATTACTGCCGGATTATACACGTATAAATATCCTATAATACAGAGGACGGTTAATTATCACGTGCTGTATAATACTCGTAACATCGTCTTATACGCGGACGGGTAATATATTCTGTCGTTATTTACACATATAAATAGTCTATATCAAGACGTTAATTATTACTGCTTTGTATATACCGCACCCATATAAATATTCTATATACAGCGCACACTGTGATATATCACTGACGCTGTATAGAGTATCACAAATATTCTCTATACAAGGACAGGTAATATATTACGCTGGATATACGCATATCAATATTCTATATACAGCGGACGGGTGATATATCACTACGGTGTATACGGATACATATTCTAATAACAGATGACGGACCCTACCACTACTATACTGCTGGTCTATACGCTATAAATATCTATACGACAGCGGCCGGGTGCTTATCACTGCCCGGTGTATAGAAGGTATAAATTATTCTATATACAGATACAGGTAAGATATACTGGCTGGTATATACTCATAAAATATTCCTACTACCACGCGGACGGGTGATATATCACTGACGGGTATAGATGTATAAATATTCTATAAACGATGAAGCATAATAATTCACTGGCTGTATATCGCATATAAATATGCTATATACACGGCACGGGTGATACTATCCTCGACCCGGTGTTCGAGGTATAATATTCTATATCCAGAGCACCAGCGTACTATATTACTGCTGGTATATCGCATATGTACTATTCTACATACGAGCTAGGGTGATATTACTGCTGGTATAATGCACTTCATGGATTTCTCACATACATAACACACTGTGATATATTACTGCTGTATATATGTATAAATACATACATAAGATATATCTTTTAGACAATGATCCCTACATCTCTATTGGCTGTGGGCTGAATGATCTCTCTCGGAGCAGACGTATGACTTTGCACAGCTGAGTTTGTTACAATTGTATTCAGAAATAAACCCTACACAGTGTACCAAAATGGCAGGACTGAAAAAAAAAAAAGCTGTGATGACTTTAGTTCTATAAGAGATCACTGATGCGATTATGTACAGCACGGCGCGTATACGCAGGCCCGGTTCTACTATAATCACATATTCTACACATACACTGTAGATGGCACGTAAATCCATTAAGACCTCTTTATTAGCCTGTACAATTAGCGTACATATACATATGTGCACATTCAGTGCAGGGCAGGCAGTGTATACAAGGCTTCTGTATACTGGAGTCCAGGCAGATAAGGTCCACAAACCTTACTACCTGGGACCTTCCCATACCCGACATGTCACACGCTTCAGTCGACTTATCATTGGCAGCCTTCCTCAGAACATCAAGGTGTGCGACCAATACAGCGACCGCACACACTCCGACATATAGAACAGTGCTTCCCTCCCCCTTTATGTACTTGCTGGGCGAGCTCTGGGTAGCTTTACTTTTTGGGATGGTGGCAGAAGAAGCGCACTTCCTGGGCAGAAGCGCTCCACCTCTACAGACATCGCGTCTACTCCTCCGAGTCTATGCTAATTGGACCCCGCGGTGCCCTGCCTGCCAGAAAAGCAAAAGGGTGCTTCATCACCTCACGTATCATTGTAATATGTAATCCTCACTGCACTGTATACACGTCTATGTTTAGTCATTGCTACAGGTCTATTCCTGCCATATATACTGTATAGTGTATTCATCAGCACTGCAGGTATATTACTGCCCCAGACTATAACGACTGTATTGTGTAATTCCGCAACTCCTGGTATCTTACCTGCCGATATACCACCCTTCATATTTGATTTCATCACTCCTGTATATTACTGACTGCCGCTATATACGTATATGGTGATTATCACTCCGTATATTACTGCCGATTATATCTTTCTATGGTGTATTCCACACTGCAGTTATAATTTCGGCCTGCTATATACTGTATATGTGTATCATCACTGCAGGTATTTACTGAACCCGCTATAACTGTATAGGTGCTATTCAGCACTGCAGGTATATTATCTGCCGTATATCCCTCACTATATATGTATTCGCACTGCAGTATATTACTGCCGGTAATATTACTGTTTTATGTGTATTCCAGCACTGCGGTATATTACTTGCCGCTATATACTGTATATGTGTATTCCAGCACGCAGTACTCACTTACCCTCTACTGGCCGGTATATACTGTATATGTGTATTCCAGCACGCCGGTATATTACTCTGATATCATACTGTATACTGTGTATTCATCACTACCGCGTATATTACTGCCGGTATATACTGTATAGTGTATTATCACTGCAGTATATTTACTGCCCGCTATTCTGCATATGTGTATTCATCACTGCAGCTATTCATACCTGCCCTTACTTACTGTGATATCTTTGTAACTCCCCATCCTGCAGGTAATTACTGCCGCTATTACCGTATGTGTATTCCTCATCCTGCAGTATACTTTCACTGCGCTATTACTGTAATATGTTGTAGTCATCAACTACCGTATATTACTGCCCGGTCTAACCCCGCACTGTCTTGTGTTTCACACTGCACTGACAGGTATATCTACTGCCACGCGTATATACTGTAAATATAGTATTCAGCACTTGCAGGTACTTACTGCCGGTATCATACTTATATGTTTATTCAGCATGCAGGTATATTACGGCCGTACTACTGTATATCTGTATTCAGCACTGCCGTATATTACGGCCAGGTATATACTGTATGTTGCTGTATTCAGCACTGTGCAGATATATATTACTGCCGGCATCATAACTGTATAATGTTTTGGGGTAAATTCACTGCAGGTATATTACTTTACTGCCGCTTAAATACTGTATATGTGTCTTCATCCTGCAGGTATATTTACTGCCCCGCTATATACTGTATTGTGTATTCAGCCCCCTGTTATTACTGCCGATATATACTGTAAATGTGTAGTCATCACTACACGTATATTACTCTGCCCGCTCAATACTGTATTGGTTTATTCATCACTGCAGTAATAGTATTACCGGTCTATACTGTAATATGAAGTATTCACACTGCAGGTATATTACTAAAACTACTGCCGCTATTACTGTTATTGTATCCATCACTCCCGGCAGGTATATTACTGCCGCTAACCTCATCACTGTATATGCTGGTAATTCCCTAAGGGCACTGGGCAGGTATATCCTGCCGGCTATATCTGGTAACTATGTGTATTCAAACCTGCACTGCAGGTAAATTAATCTGTTCCGCTACATGATACTGTATATTTGTATTCATCACTGGCAGGTAGATTCCTTGCCGCTATATACGGTATATGTTGGATTCCGTTCAGCACACGCAGTTATTACTGCCGGCTTATATACCTAATACTTTTATCGTATTCAGCAATGCAGGTATTTTATCTGCGCTATATCGGTTTATGTGTATTAACTGCAGGTATTTACTGCCGGTATCTCACTGTATGCTCTGTGCTATTCAACCCCGGCAGGCATATTACTGGTCGGTAATTTTTTTAAAATCAAAATTATATGCAGAGTTTTTCTGTGTGTTCATCTTCACCCATTAGTGCGACGCTACATATAATTCGGCTTCCTGTATGCAGCTCCTATGCAATGTTATGCGTTTTCATGATCTCTGACTACAAACCAACCACTGGTGTAGTCTGACCCACTTTTTTTTTTTTTTTTTTAAATCAGAAAGTAGTACAGGTTCAGACTACACACAATATGTTTGTAGTCTGTCACCATGGAAACATACATGTCCACATTAGTGCTGTATACTAATATATATATATAATTTTTTTTTTTTTTAATATGTACCATAGCCTTACAAATTGATCACTGATATGGTCCATGCCCATGGAGTCTGGATGACCACATCCGATATTAAAGGTAATGTCAAAACCACAGCCACTTTCTTCCAAAAAAAGCGCCACCACTGACAATGCTTGGTATTGCTACTTAGCTCCATTCATTTCTTTTCAGCTGAGCTGCAGTACCAGCACTGACCATGGTCACTTGTGGCACTGGTTTAGGAAAATGTCTGTAAGTCATGGTCAACCTCTTTAATAATCGACAAGTAGTCAGATTTTTGCGCGCGCCCCCCTAAATTTCGCTTTGGTCCAAGCAGTCACACACCCCCGTTAAAATTTGATATCCATTATTAGAAAGACACATCTGCTGCCTGACCACAGCAGCGCCACCCATGGCTACAGGTTGTATCTGGTACTGCGACTCCATCTACTATAATGGAACTGAGCTGTAATACCAGACACAACACATGACATGGAGGGGGCGCCGTTTCTTCAAGAAAATACGTTTTTCTAATAACTTTACGAATTTAATCTGTCACCATCTCATTTACATCAACAATGCTGAGCGCTCTATACTTAGTCCTGTCTCCAGTGGGAGGTAGTGAGTGACTGATTGAGACGCCCACTTATCACTGCTGGAGTGTTGCTTCCCTGTATTTTCACTGTGCACCAGTTTTAAAGGGGTTACCCAGGATCCAGAGAACAGGTCTGCTGCATCTGGAGCTTGACATGGGAAAATCTCACTGAAGAACCCCTTTACAAACTGCTTCATACAAAGTGTTTATGTGCAAACTATTAGCCATTAGCATCAGTTATTTTACATTAATAAGCTTCTAGTAGTCACTTCATACCATTGGCTCCAAAAATTTAAAGGATATGTTCACTTATAACCATCTTACATTTTATATGTAGAATCAATCTACTTTTTTTTACATCTGTATGAAATTCCAGAGCTACACTCACTATTCTGCTGGGGAAGTCACTAAGGATCAGTACAGGATAAGTAATGTCATGTATGTACACAGTGACTGCACCAGCAGCAGAATAGTGAGTGCAGCTCTGGAGTATAATACAGGAGGTAACTCAGGATCAGTACAGGATAAGTAATGTCATATATGTACACAGTGACTGCACCAGCAGAATAGTGAGTGCAGCTCTGAGGAGTATAAGACAGGATGTAGACTCAGGATCAGTACAGGGATAAGTAATGTCAGTACGACACAGTGACTGCACCCAGTAGGCAGAATGTGAGTGCAAGTCTGGCAGGTAAATACAGGGATGTAGCTCAGATCAGTAAAGGATAATAATGTTATGTATGTACACAGTGACTGCACCAGCGAATAGGGTGCGCTCTCGGGGTATAATAGAGGGTGGTAAGGTGAAGGATCAGTGACAGGAGTCATGTAAGTGTCATGTGTACCAGTGACTTGCCCAATCAGCAGAATAGTGAGTGCAGCTCTGGATATAATACAGGATTTGGAACTCAGGATCAGTACGGATAAGTAATGTAAGGATTGTAAACAGTTCAATGCACCAGCAGCAGAATAGTGATGTGCAGCTCTGGGTATAATACAGGAGTAACTCAGGATCGTACAGGATAAGTAATGTCATGTATGTAACAGTGACTGCACCAGCAGGCAGAAGAGTGAGTGCAGCTCTGGGTAAAAAAGGGGGATGTAAAACTCAGGATCAGACAGGAGAAAAGTAATGTCATGTATGTACACAGTGCTGCACAGCAGAGAATAGTGAGTTCAAGATAGGAGTTATAATAAGGATGTGTAGCTCAGGATCCGTACGGAGAAGGAATGCATGTAGGCTCACAGTGAATGCAACAGCAGGCAGAATAGTGAGTGCAGCGCTGACGGATAACAAAAGATTGTGTTTATTATAGAAACATACCCTTTAAAACCGGATCAGACATGTAAACATAAAGGAGGTTTGGCCAACCCAAATTCCCCGCTCCCCTCATCCTGGTGTCAGAGGTACTACTGTGGCTCCTCCCTCTCTGATAGCACTAGTTCCTTGTTGCTTGGCGTGGGATGTAATACACGGCGTGCAATCCTCTGCGTGGATGAATGTCATGTGATGTTTGTACCCGTCTGAGCGGGATCCTGCGGGGTGTCGATTATTGCGGATCCGTATATGACAGACGGGTTCAGGTATCAGTGGAGGGTTCGCCTCCGTCAAAGTGGTTCCGAATATTAGCCGACCAGACGCGGCGGTCTGGCAGGGGTTGTCAGGACAAACAAGGGTTGTCGATGACAGCATGAGTCGAAACCGTACACATGGAGTAGGTCCATGAGGGAAGTTGCGGGTTCGCCCTGCGGGTCCAGGCAATGTGCGGGCGTGGTCGCGGGTCAGGGTCTTGTCCTGGCTGGACGCCCCTCCAGGCGGGATCTGGGAAGATCCGGTTTTGCTTCCATGAAGAAGCTGCGGGAAACGGGAAGAAAGAAGACTAGGCGATGAGCAGATCCTCCTCTGTGTACATTACCCTCTATTACTTACAGAGAAGAGATCCTCCTCACAGATAGAACAGTCGCCGTCCTTCCACCTCCTGCGAGTACTCAGCAGCTGCCGCGGAATAAAAACGGATCGGGGGGTGAAAGAACCATCTTAAAGGGGCGCTCAGGCTTTTCCCATAAAATAGCGCCTTTAAGATACAAGAAAAAAATGTATCTTGCCTCAGGAAACTGTATCCATTTGCAAACCAAGTTATTAAAAAAAAAAAATCTTCTTCTCGTTTCGGTACACAGCGTCCATACAAACTGTGTCTCCGTGGTTACAGACTACATTATAACAGTGTGTAGTCTGTGTTACTGCACATGTCCCCTCTATTGGTTTGCCCACAGCCCTTCGGGCATGGTCAGAAAGCTTTACCCCTATAATATAATCAGACTAGAATTGGGGGGGGGGGGGGTTTGGTTTGAGTCTGTACCTGGTTGCCAGTGAGGTCAACGCCGAAAAACTTGCTTGTGCATTTAACGGCGCTTTTATGAAAACCTCGTATTTGCGTATTTTTTTTAAATCAGAGTTTCTGACAGGTTGGCCACAAGAAGTGAGACGTAGGCGGGAAAGAGGAAAAAAACCACAGGGTCACTGAGGTCAGAAACACCACGGTCCGAATGTGAGTCTGTAACCATGGAGACACAAGTCTGTGTGGCAACTGTATAGAGAAGAAAAAAAAAAAAAAAAAGATTGTAGTGTCTGACCGACCTGCCTTAAGTCAAGATATATTACATCTGCTTGTACGGTGGGCAGGTTGGATCAACTCACTTAAAGGGACAAAAAAATTCCACCTATAATATCACAATTTACCAAGAGCGATAAGATAGGAGGGAGGAGGTGAGTTTAGCATTTAGGGACATCCCCCAATAGGGACAGCATAGAAGAGGAGCAGTCACAGCTGATCGTTAAGGGGAGCGCGCGGTACTATCTTTGTCGCGCGGGGGTAGTGGGTGGACCGTAGCGGCGGCTGGAGATGGGTTCCGAGGGGTGGGTCTTCACGTTTGGTTGTCAACGTAGAAGTCGTAGAAATCCTGCTTCTCTCGAAGATCTTTCGGTTTGTACAGGGGGTAACAATAAACTCGGACCAGGAAAACGGGGTTAGTAGGTTACCAGAATGCTGGGCAGAATAGGAGGGGGTTAGGCTCTGGCGGAGCAGTACATGTCCTGTAAGTACCCATTGCTCCACTAGTGGCATGGAGAAGAAGAAGTATAGTCTCCCCAGACATTAAAGAGCGATCAGCTGAATCAGTTGATCGACAGTATAGATCTCTAAGAGGACCCCAGATCCAAGTACTCACAGTCCACATAGGAGAGGCGCTCATTCCTCCAGGGGGGGGGTCCCGATATCCGCCACATCAATAGAAGAAAGGCTTAGGACTGCGGGGCGGTGACTACCACGCGGGCGGGTGACGTTGGCCAGACAACAGCAGCAGTAAAATGGAGCAAAAAACAAACCAATGATAACGTTAGTAGAGTGCATAAAATAAGCAATAAAAGATGCAGCTTACAGAAGGACTACATCTACTTACTGACGACCTACACTTACCAGGATGCATTGCAGAGTGGGCAGAAAAGGATTAATATGATGTAGCTGGGTGTGGGCGGCCTTAACCCCGTCCCTGGTTATAGCAACCCGAGCTCCGTTGTAAATAAAAGGGGGGGCGGAGCTGCACTTACAGCAATGCGCCATGGAGGCCAGTGTGGCGCTGTCTAGAAAGAAAGCAGCCGTGTTTTTCCACCAAGACACCACATAACAGGCAGCAGGAATACTTATTCTATAAACGAGGGGACTTCATCGTAGCGACGACACTACAGGAGGTGGTGGATGAACATATCCGGATGGCGCTTCGCAGGAACCGCGAACAAAGGACAAAGATCTGCTCACGAAAACTTAAGAAAAATGAGCCATACAGCCGGCAGGGTGCGTGATCTATGAACAGAAAGGGCAAAGGGCAGTGATAGGTTTCTACAATTCTGCTTATCCTGCTCTATAAATGCTGCCTGCAGATAGGACACTATGTACAATTGCTCAGCTCTCTGCTCTATAAACACGCTTCCTGCAGATAGGACAGAGGTACAATCTGCCTCGCTCCTCCTGCTCTATAAAATGCTGCCTGCAGATAGGACAAACTATGTACAATTGCTAGGAGCTCCTCCTGCTCTATAAACATGCTGCCTGCAGATATGGACACTATGTACAATATACTCAGCTCCTCTTCGCTCCTACAACATGCTGCCTGGCAGATAGACAGCGTTGATAAATGGCTTGGCCCCATAGTTGTCTGAAAGTCGAAGTTTTCTTAGGTGCACATGGCAACCAAATCACAGCTCAGCTTTCATTCACTAGTGATATGAATATTTTTAAAGGCGGCAAGCGTGATTGCGTTGCCATGGGCAACTAGAAATATTCTAATTTTCAGAAGCTGATCAAATATGCCCCTCTGTATTATCTGTCAGCTCCTCCTGCTCTCTAACATGCTGCTTGCAGATAGGGACCTAGCATAGAATCTGCTCAGGCTTCTCTGCTCTATAACATGCTGCGCAGGGGATAGGACAATAGGTACAATGTGCACAGCTCTCTGCTCGTAACATGCTGCCGAAGATAGGACACTATGTACAATGTGCACAGATCTCCTGCTCTTTAACATTGTGCCTGCAGATAGGACACTATGTACAATCTGCTCGCTTCTCCGCTCTAGAAGACATGCTGCCTGGCAGGAGGTAGGACACTAGGTACAATTGCTCAGCTCCAAGGCTCATGGAACATGCTGCCTGCAGAAGGACCAACTATGTACAAGTGCACAGCTCATCCTGCTCTATAACATGCTGCTGCAGATAGGGGAGCACTATGTACAATGTGAACACTTTCTCCTGCTCTATACAGCTGTCCTGCAGATAGGAGCGGCTAACACAACATCCATAGCATTTGTCTGACCAACCTGGTCACATTGTCAGCTCCAGACTCTCCCCCCCACCCCGGTTCATTACCCCAACTGGATTTTTTTTTTGTTTTTTCTGACCATAAAAAGGCCCATTATCCCAAAATATGTCCAGTCTTAATACGCTATTCGATATTATGCGGAGCCTTTTCAATCAAAGATTTCATTGAAGCTCCCACGCCTCCTCCCAGTACCTTTAAAATATGCATTAGCTATGGTCATAAGTTTCGCTTTACGGCCATTAGATAGGCTCAAGGAGGAGGATGGCGCCTCCCATATATTGACCCTCGCATGAGGGGGGTCCTGACATTCATCTCGGGGGGGTACAGATGCTGGTGATTGTAGCAGCCCAGTGTTGCGCTGAGGTTGGCAGGAATGGGGGTGATGCCGGCGGGGTTGAGACCCCCTTCTGTCTTCATAAAAGCTCTCCAGGGGGGGTAGTGGCCAGGGTGGGAGATCCAGGCTGGTGCTGAAAACAAAAGACGTTTTCTATATTTTACTACATTTTGGTCCTAGAAAGGGAGACCTAAGGGCCTAACAGCCCGCCAAAGAAAGCAAATATCAGAACCTGCTGATCACATGCTGAATGTGCGTTCAGGGACAGAGAACGCTCCTCCACTAACCACTCAGATGCCGTCGTCGAGGGTGACAAAGCATCCAGGGGTGCCATGGGTGGGATCAGAGCGACCCGAGGTGATTGTCCACAACTCTACTAGGGTTGAAACTATATAAACAGGGCATGAAAGGTTTAAAAAAAAAACACCACCTGCCACCTGATTAACATAAAACGCTATAAGTGTCCATGTCCGGATATTATATATGCACTGATACTAATGGCACAGATTTTGCAGTCAGCAGTAGAAGACAATGTGAGTGGTGGCCCCCAAATACAGAAAAACAAATACATACATGAAAGCTCCACTTTGTATATGAGAAAGTTCCTAAGTTTTCATTTAAAGTTACATCTTCCAACAGGACGAGAGCTGTCATCTGCAAATGAGCGAGGGGCGTCCAGGCTCATAGGTGTTAATGAAGGCCTAGAGCCTCATCTGGTATTGCCATCATAGGTATTTCATCCTGGTAGTAGAGTTCCTTTAACGTAAGCCCATCTTCCACTCCCAAAAATTACGAAAAATTTGCATAAAACCCACATTTTAAGGTCTCAATTTGGGCAATAGTCTATTGAACTAGGAACAAGGTGGCCTTGCCTGAAAAGACATGTCCGTTATCCTAGTACACAAGGGGCCCGGGGGCCCCATCTACCCTCCATCAAGTGGCATGACTTATAGAACCATTTACCCAGTATGCATCAGGTTTCCCTTATGTGTTATTCACCTGTTCCGTGTCAGGTTCCCCCAAAATGGCGCTGAATTCTTGAGAAAGCTTCTTTTTAAGTCACAGAAACTCCCGCATCAGTTCAGCGGACAGTGGAGGGGGCCTGTTTAAGTAATAGAAAGCTCAACTTAAGAGGAGGGCAGGAAATGTTTAGTAGGACATTTATGTTAGTGACGCCGCTGATGCGCGTCATGGATTTAGTCATCCCTCAGTTACCTCAGGTTTTAGGCGGGGGGGAAGAAAAAAAAAAAAATTCCCTCCTAAAGATGTTACCACCTGTGCGGAATCATACCACGGGGGGTGGCAACCAAGGTGTGATTGGTATAAAGCCTTGGAGCCAATTGGCACTAGGAAAGTCTTCCTCTACCCTCAGGTCGAGTTGAGCCATTTGGCTACCTCAAAGTGGTCACATCTACAGATTGCTGTTAAATAGCGCAAATCCTTTCGTGGTAACAGTAACAAAGGCCATGGCCACAAAACATTTCTCCGCCCAACGATTTGGGTTTGAGGTTTATTTACTTGGTATACTTCGCGTTTATATACTATACGACTTAAAACCCCATGAAGGTGGGGTGGTAACGAAAACAATCCAATAAATAATGGCGGCACCAGGTTACGTTTAAGTGTTTAGCATTCAAGCCGATGTGGAAGTTACGGGTCGGATGTCGCTTTACGTTTAAACGGGGGGAGTGCTGGGTCAGTCAGGATCCATCATTAGGCCATCACGGACTGGTCTCCAGAAAAGTGCATGGTCGGTACAGAGAGCTGTAAGAAGGCGAAGATTCCCACAGACTTTTCATCCGCGTACTTCTCCGAGCGTCGCTCTCCACCGGCATGTTGGCGAAACACGCCAGGCCGATGTTAGCTCCTTTACGAACCTAACTAGAGACGTAAACCGAGAGAGAGAAGAAAGAGTCACTTAGCCAATTAGAGGTTGGGGGTAGTACCCTGCATGCCATGCCGGGTTCCGCTCGCACACGTGCGGCAGGGAAGAATTGGTGGACCAGAAAACAGTGGCACGGAAAGCGGTAAGGGAGTAAACAGTGGCAGAAGTCATATTAGAAACTCATACATTTTTACTCAAATAACCCAAGTCCTAATACAAACTAATAACTTGTTTGATCTGATCCAGGGAAAGCTGGGGTGACATAACCATCATCAATCCGGCTCTCAGAGAGACTGTAATGATAATGCTTCATCTGACAGGAAAATACTGCCAAGTCGAAATTATGGGCTTGTCCTGTATTATATGTAAACTATGTCACGCCTTGAGGCAACAGGAAGGTCGACTAAATTAAGGATCACCCAACTTTCCCTAACAGATAATGAATGATGGATAAAGAGAACGAAATTTTGTTTAAAAGCTTGACAAAACAAAATGCTTGCCATCTTCGTTGTGAAGTCACAGCACCAAGTACCGCGGGACGGGACCATACTTACACCAATAGCGATGGTTACTAACAAAATTGCTGCATATCTGTGTAAGGCCAGATGACAAACATACAAAGCTTTGACAAACAACAATGGCTGACTAACTCAGTATCAGAGTGACGTAACAAAAATCCCTTCCATCAGGACACTGCCTTCATGAGGGGTGCAGATTCCCTCACAGGAGGGACCGATGATGACAAAATATTTGCATTTTTTATATGAAGTATGTTTTATGAGGGTGTAAAACCGTTGGACTAAATACATCCACACAAAACGGGGGGCGGTGGCGGCAGCGTAGAAGGAGTCACAGACGAAAGAGAGATCATGGGGCGTAGGATGAGAAGCTGTCAGTACTGATCGTGTTACACACGACAACATGAGAGCAGAACGGTAGTTAACTTTAAAGGTGACAAATTATTCATGAAGCAGGAGGGTTATGGATGAAAACTGTTCAGTAATAATATAAACTGGGGTTTTATTTCTTCTACGGTCTAATGATAACCCCGCTGCCACCAGCGCCATCCTCACATGAATCTTGACTGGGACCCTGTGTGAAACCGTCGCCACGATTTAAAATAAACTCCTTCCAGGTCGACATTTGAGGCAAACACCACCTCCACGATATACTGGAGACAAAAGTCCAGTCAGATAAACGAGGACATGAAATATAACCAGCAGACAGAATAGTGAGTGCACTCTGGGTCGGGGGATAATAAGGATGTAAACTCAGGATCAGTACAGGATAAGTAATGTCATGGATGTAACAGGTGATGAACCAGCAGCAGGAATAGTGCGTGCTAGGCTATGGGGTATAATACAGGATGTAACTCAGGACAGTTACAGGATAAGTACATTCATGTATGTACACAGTGACGCACAGCAGCAGACAGATAGTAGGCAGCTTCTGGGGATATTACGGATGAAACTCAGGATCAGTACAGGATGGTACTGTCATGTATGTACACCGTGAAGACACAGCCGCAGCTAGTGAGGGCAGCTCTGGAGTATAATAAGGATTGTAACTCAGGATCAGTACAGATAAGTCATTGTCATGTATGTACACAGTGACTGCACCGAGCAGCAGAATAGCTGAGTGCAAATCTGCGGTATAATACAGGAGGATGGGGGCGGTACCTCGGATCAGTACAGGAAAAGTAAGTCATGGAGTACACAGTGGCTGGCACAGCAGAATAGTGAATGCAGTCTGGAGTATAATACAGGATGTTAAACTCAGGACAGTACAGGATAAGTTAATGCTTCAGTTTATGTACACAGTGACTGGCACCAGCAGCAGAGATAGTGAGGGTGAAGCTCTGGGTGTATAATACAGGGATATATAACGCAGGATCAGTTACCGGATGTAAGTAATGACAGTGTAGTGTAAACAGTGACTGCACCAGCAGCAGATACCCCCGCCTCCGCGTCTTCCCGCCCTTATGAGCGCAGCATGGGGTATAATACAGGATTGTAACTAATGATCAGTACAGGATATAGACAATGTCATGTATGTACACCGTGAATGACAACCCGAAGCAAATAGTGAGCGCAGCTCTGGGGTTAATAACAGGAAGTAAGTCATGTATGTACAGCAGTGACTGCACACGCAGCAGATAGTGAGTGCAGATCTGGAGATTAAATACAGGATGTAATCAGGGATCGTACAGGATAAGTAATGTAAGGTGGTTATGTACACAGTGGACATGCACCAGGCAGCAGAATAGTGAGTGGCGAAGCTATGGTGTATAACTACAGGATGTAACTCAGGATCATTATAGGGTAAGGAATGTCATGTATATACACAAGTGACTGCCACCCGCAACAGCTAGTGAGTGGCAGCTCTGGGTATAATACAGGAGTAACTCAGGATCAGTACGGATAAGTAAGTTCATGTATGTACACAGTGATGCACCAGCAGCAGAATAGTGGAGTGCAGCTCTGGGGTATAATACAAGGAGTACCTCAGGACCGTACAGGATAAGTGTCAGTGTAGTGTACACAGTACTGCACCAGCAGCAGAATGGGTGGTGCGCTTGGGGTAAATACAGGATGTAACTCAGGAGCTAGTACCGGAATAAGTCATGTCATGTATGTACACAGTGACTGACACCAGAGCAGAAATAGTGAGGACAGCATCTGAGATAATACAGGGAAGCTCAGGATCAGTAACAGGAGAAGTAATGGCATGTATGTACCACAAGACTGAAACCAGCCGCAGAATAGTGAGTTCAGCGTGGAGTATAAACAGGATTGGTAACTCATGATCAGTACAGGGCTAAGTAATGTCATGATGTACAAGTGACTGCACCAGCAGGCAGAATAGGGAGTGCAGCTCTGGGAGTATTATACAGGATGTAACTCAGGATCAGTTACAGGATAAGTATGTTTCAGGTATGTACACAGTGACTGCACCAGCGGGAATAGTGAGTGCATTCTGGGGGATATAACGGATTTGGAAACATCCGAATCAGTACATGAAGTGGAATGTCTGTAGGACAAGTGACTGCACCAGCAGCAGCAGAATAGTGAGTGCATGGCTTGGGTATTAATACAGGAGGTAACTAGGATCAACGGATAGTAGAATGGTCCTGTATGTACACAGTGACTGACACAAGCAGATCTTGAATAGTGAGTCAGTTGGAGTATAATACCAGGATGTAAACTTCAGGATCAGTACAGGAGAAGTAATGTAATGTATGTAAACAGTTGACTGCACAGCCAGCAGGATAGTGAGGGGCAGGCTGTCTGGTCGTATAAAAACAGGATGTTAAAATGAGGGATCAGTACAGGATAAGGTAGAGTGGTCATGTATGTTACACAGGTGACTGCACCAGCAGCAAGCAATAGGAGAGTGACCAGGCCGTCTGGCGGATACTAACAGATGGAACTCAGGATCAGTACAGGATAAGGGTAATGTATGTAAGTACACGTGACTGCGCACGCGAGCAGCGAGCAGAATAGTGAGTGGAGCCCTCTGGTGGTAAATATAGGATGAACTAGGGATCAGGAAGGATTAAGTAATGTCATGATGTGAAACAGTGATGCCCCCCACCACCAGAGCAGAAATAGTGAGTGAGCTCTGGAGGTATAATACAGGAGGTTGTAACTCAGGATCAGTACAGGAAAGTAGATGTGCGGTATGTACACAGTGAACTGGCACCAGCAGCAGGAATAGTGAGGGCAGCTCTGCGGGCTTTGGGTATATAACTCCAGGATGTGTAACTCAGGATCACAGTACAGGATAAAGTAATGGTGATGATGTACGGACAGTGGACTGCTCCAGCAGCAGATAGTGAGTGCAGCTCTGGGGTATAATACAGGTCCTGTTAAACTCAGGAGCAGTACAGGATAGTAATGTCCTGTACTGTACACATGACTGCACCAGCAGCAGATAGGAGTGCAAAGCTTCATTGGGGCATAATAAAGGATGTAACTAAGACAGTACAGGATAGTCATGCATGATGGGTACACAGTGACTGCACCAGCAGCAGAATCGTTGAGGGCAGTCGGGAGGGGTATTTATAATACAGGATACGCTGTAGACAGTCCCTGCTGGAAAGTAAAGTCGAAGTGAAGAGTGGAAAATTCTAGAAAGGGGAGAGACGCCATTTCAGTTGAAAAACTTCTGTGATAATGAGGATGGGGTAAGTTCCCGGGTGGAGGAGCAAGCACCGTGACGCTTTGTCCTCCGGCTTCGGCAGTCCTGGATGTGCAGGGATAACAATGAAGGGCTGTGCCAGGCTCCCCTCCCCCTCCATGAGACACGGTGCCAGATAACATCACAGGGCGCCAGGGTGACAATAGGGACACGTGTAGGAACAACCCCGGCAGAGGGGAAGGCTATCCCATCCTCCACAACGGATACAGGACAGGTATGGAGGGAACATACGGCAGCACGGACCTACCGGCAGCCGTGCATCCTAGGGAAAACTGGAAACCAGAAAATAAGCCGAAAATACGGTCATTTTTCCAGTCAGAATAAAGAGATTGGATAAAGAACGGGAATAAAATTAAAAAATAATCTAAACTAAGTCACATCATCACTAGGGCATAATGGTGTGCGAAGAATGGTCATCTCACAGAAAGTGGAAACCATTCGTAGAAGGAGATACATCATCACACCAGCAGGGGCAGCGGTCCTCCTATCAACGTAATAGGTGGGCACTATTCTATGCCATGGCCCTACATCCACACACCAGAAGGGGGCAGCGTGTCCTCTCTCCACTACTAGGGTGTGACTATTCTCATGCCATCGCCCCTTTACATCATCCACACCAGCAGGGGGGGGCGAGCGTGGCTACTGCGGACTGACAGTACGATTGTGACTACCTTGTATGTGCTGGAGATCAGGTCCAAGTGGTTGCTCCCGCTAGACCTCACCATTCTATGTGGACAGATTAGTGTCGCTGGCACCATTCCTACATAAGAGCAGCCCAGTATTAGCGGCCCGACTCCTGCGGTGTTATTATTGCGTATCTTACTTATGACAGCCGGTTCCGGTATCAGTGGAGGTTCCGCCTCCGTAAGTGTCCGAATATTTACACCAGACGCGCCGGTCCTGCAGGGTTGTCAGGGACAACACGGGTTGTCGATGACCAGCATGAGATCGAAACCGTACACCTCGAGTAGGTCCATGAGGAAGTTGCGGTCGCCCTGCGGGTCCAGGCCCATGCTGCGGGCGTGGTCGGCGGTCAGAGTCTTGTCCTGGCTGGACGCCACCTCCAGGAGGATCTGGAAGATCCGGTTATTCTGCTCCATGAAGAAGCTGCGGGACACGGGAAAGAAGACGGCGATGAGACAGATCCTTCCTCCTTGTGTACACTTACCCCTCCTATTACTTACAGGATGAAGAGATCCTCCTCACAGGATGAACAGTCGCCGTCCACCTCCTGCGAGTACATCAGCAGCTGCCTGCGGGAACACAAACACGGGAGTGAACGACCATACTTAAAGGGGCGCTCCAGGCTCTTTCCATAAAATAGCGCCTTTAAGATACAAGAAAAATATGTATCTTGGCCTCAGGAAACTGTATCCATTTGCAACCAAGTAAAAAAAAAAAAAAATCTTTGCTCCTTTTCGGTACACAGCTCCAATACAGAACTGTGTCTCCGTGGTTACAGACTACATTCTAACAGTGTGTAGTCTTGTGTTTACTCGCACCTGTCCCCCTCTATTTTTGCCAGCCTTCGGCATGTCAGAAAGCTTTACCCATATAATATAATCAGACTACATTGGGGGGGGGTTTGTAGTCTGTAACCGCGGTGCCAGTGAGGTCAACGCCGAAAAATGTGCTTTGCATTTACAACTTTTATGTAAAACCTCCGTCATTTGGTATTTTTAAATTAGACTTTCTGCAGGTTGGCAAAAAGAAAGTGAGACTAGGAGAAAGAAAAAAAACCCACAGGTCACTGCAGGTCAGACTACACCAGGTACAAATGTAGTCTGTAACCATGGAGACACAAGTCTGTGTGGCAACTGTAAAGGATTGTAAGATTGTAGTGTCTGACCGACCTGCCTTAGGTCAAGATATATTACATCTGCCTGTGGGCAGGTTGGATCCACTCACTTAAAGGGGAAATCCACCAATTCTACCAAGAGCATACAAGAAAAGTAGGAGGTGAGCTTTGCCTTTAAGGACCATCCCCCCGATAGTAGACACATAGAAGAGGAGCAGTCACCGCTGATCGTTAAGGCGCCGGTACTTCTCTTTGTCCGCCGTGTTGACCCGTAGCAGGGGCTGGAGATGTTCCAGGTGGGTCTTCACGTTTTGGTTGTCCACGTAGACGTCGTAGAGATCCTGCTTCTGCTCGAAGATCTTCTCGGTTGTACCTGGGTAAAAATAAAATCGGGACCACGGAAAACGGGTTAGTAGGTTTACCCAGAATTCCTGGCGAAATAGGAGGGGTTTAGCTCTGGCGGAGCAGTAACTGTCCTGTAATACCCCATTTCTCCACTAGTGGCCACTGGAGAAGAAGTATAGTCTCCCCAGACATTAAGAGTCGATCACTGATCAGTTGATCGCCAGTATATCTTAATGAGGACACCCAGATCCCTAGTACTCACAGGCCACATAGGAGACCTCATCATCCAGGGTCCCGATATCCGCCACATTCACATAGAAGAAAGGCTTAGACTCCGGGGCGGTGACTCCCACGCCGGGCAGGGTGACGTTGGCCAGACAACAGCAGCAGTAAACTGAGCAAAAACAACAATGATAACGTTTATAGATCATAAAATAAGCCATAAAAGATGCAGCTTACAGAAGACTACAGCTACTTCCTGCGACCTACACTTCCCAGCATGCCTTGCAGAGTGGGCAGAAAAGATTAATCTGACTGTAAGCTGGTGGGGCAGCATTACCCCCGTCCCTGGTATAGCAACCCGACTCCCTTTAAATAAAAAGGGGCTGAGCTGCACTTCCAGCAATGCCCTGAGGCCAGGTGTGGCGCTGTTCCTAGAAGAAAGCAGCCGTGTTTTTCCAATCCAATACACACCATAACAGCAGCAGGAATACTATTCTATAACACGAGGGGACTTACCTCTGTAGCAGACGACACCTACAGGAGGTGGTGAAAATATCAGGATGCGCTTCCGCAGTAACGCGAATTTCCAAAGGACAAAGATCTGCTCCCCGAAAAACTTAATGAACTGAGACATACAGCCGGCAGGGTGCGTGATCTATAACAGAAAGGGCAAAGGGCATGTGATATGTACAATCTGCTTCTCCTGCTCTATAACATGCTGCCTGCAGATAGGACACTATGTACAATCTGCTCAGCTCCTCCTGCTCTATAACACGCTTCCTGCAGATAGGACACTATGTACAATCTGCTCAGCTCCTCCTGCTCTATAACATGCTGCCTGCAGATAGACAGCTTGATAAATCTGCCCCATAGTGTCCTGAAAGTCAGAATATTTCTAGTTGCCCATGGCAACCAATCACAGCTCAGCTTTCATTTCACTAGTGCTCATGAATATTTTAAAGGGGAGCTGTGATTGGTTGCCATGGGCAACTAGAAATATTCTAATTTTCAGACAGCTTGATAAATATGCCCCTATGTATTATCTGCTCAGCTCCTCCTGCTCTATAACATGCTGCCTGCAGATAGGACATACATATAATCTGCTCAGCTTCTCCTGCTCTATAACATGCTGCCTGCAGATAGGACACTATGTACAATGTGCACAGCTCCTCCTGCACTATAGGACACTATGTACAATCTACTCAGCTCCTCCTGCTCTATAACATGCTGCCTGCAGATAGGACACTATGTACAATCTACTCAGCTCCTCCTGCTCTATAACATGCTGCCTGCAGATAGGACACTATGTACAATCTACTCAGCTCCTCCTGCTCTATAACATGCTGCCTGCAGGTAGGACACTATTTACAATCTGATCAGCTCCTCCTGCTCTATAACATGCTGCCTGCAGATAGGACACTATGTACAATCTGCTCAGCTCCTCCTGCTCTATAACATGCTGCCTGCAGATAGGACACTATGTACAATCTGCTCAGCTCCTCCTGCTCTATAACACGCTGCCTGCAGACAGGGCACTATATACAATCTGCTCAGCTCCTCCTGCTCTATAACATGCTGCCTGCAGATAGGACACTATTTACAATCTGATCAGCTCCTCCTGCTCTATAACATGCTGCCTGCAGATAGGACACAATGTACAATCTGCTCAGCTCTTCCTGCTCTATAACATGCTGCCTGCAGACCAGCCATAATGTACAATCTACTCAGCTCTTCTTGCTCTATAACACGCTGCCTGCAGACCAGCCATAATGTACAATCTGCTGAGCTCAAATTTTGCCCATCTTCCACCGCCTATAGAGGGAGCTCAGGAGCTAATTGTGTTGTGTTATTACCAGTAGACCGGGGGTTATCATCTTATAGATCATGTTATATGTCATCTATTTCCCTTTCACAGCATTGACCTAGACAGCAATGCAAATAAACTAGCAGTGCAGTGAACACATAGAGCATCGTGGGTAGCGCTATAGTTCTGCTGAGCAGGTCTTCCACTGAGACACTCACCCCTAAAGGTTTCCAACATCAGTTTCAAAAAAGCAGAAATTAAATTTGCTTGTTATACAAATTGTACAGCACATTATGCAGAACTGGGAATGCATATCCACCTTTCCTAAGCACAGCGCCTCATGTGTACACAGGTGATGTGTGGTACTGCAACTCAGCAGCATGTCAGTGCCAAGTGGTGATATATAGGAGGACTAGAAGATTGGACCATTCGGAGACATGGTCAGGAGAATAACTCCATGGTGACGCAGAATATTAGAAACTTTGCAAAATGAACTACTCCTTACATCCTAATTACGTCTTATAAGTCTCACGTCTGGACAGACACTAGGACATAATAATAATAATAATTCTTTATTTATATAGCGCACACAGATTACGCAGCGCTGCACAAAGCATGGCAAATCGGTCCCTGTCCCCATGGGGCTCACTATCTAAACAACCTACCAGTATGTTTTGGAGTGTGGGAGAAAACCGGAGGACCCAGAGGAAACCCACTCAAACATGGAGAGAACATACAAACTCTTTGCAGATGTCCTAAAGTAAAACCCACACACTACACTGTACACACACATCTACCTACTGACAGCCTCCGCCCGCTGCAAAACAAGAAGGATCTGAATACCGGGGCGCACAGCACGTCCATGATGGCGAATAGTCCACGTGTGGGGTGAACCCCAGCGCCGATTACACAGTTCACCATTGTGGTTGGTGGCCGCAACAAGTGACATTCTGACTAGTCCAAACCAACCGGGAGCAGGCGTCTTCACCGTGTGAACAGAAAATGTATGAAGAGTTTCTATAAAGTTGTTGTTGTTGCCGTTCCCCTTTATATCTCATTTGTAATAAAGGGGATGTCCGCCCTCAGGCAGCGTCTTACGATATAGATCAGAACTTTATATAGAATTTATATGAAAACTTGAAGATCAGCAATTTCCATTGAGATGTATGGAGCAAAGCGATCATGGGTGTCCGTCTGCTCCATTAAAGGGGTTGGTCGTTTTACCTCATGTTTTTTGTAAAGTGGGGGGGGCAGGATATGAGGTAATTTACCAATATACACCTAGTAATATTTCTTCACCACTTTCCTGATATGTAAAGTGAGGCCTCCTGTCTTTTACCTCATCAGTCAGAGATTCCTGCCCATAAAATGGCGGCAGATGGAGAGTCATGTGATCTCTAACTGATATCCATGAACAATCGCCAGTTAGAGATCACATGACCCTCCATCTGCCGCCATTTTATGGTCAGGAATCTCCGGCTGATGAGGTAAAAGACAGGAGACGTCACTTTACATATCAGGTCCTCCTGCTCTATAACATGCTGCCTGCAGATAGGACACTATGTACAATGTGCACAGATCTCCTGCTCTATAACATGCTGCCTGCACATAGGACACGATGTACAATCTGCTCAGCTTATCCTGCTCTATAACATGCTGCCTGCAGATAGGACACGATGTACAATCTGCTCAGCTCCTCCTGCTCTATAACATGCTGCCTGCAGATAGGACACTATGTACAATCTGCTCAGCTCATCCTGCTCTATAACATGCTGTCTGCAGATAGGACACTATGTACAATCTGCTCAGCTCCTCCTGCTCTATAACATGCTGCCTGCAGATAGGAGGGTCTAACACAACATGCATTGAATTTTCTGACATCCTGGTCACATGTCAGCTCCAGATTCCCCCCCCCCCCTTTCCTTCCCCCAAACTGGATTTTTTTTCTGACATAAAAGGCCAAGTTACCCAAAATATCCAGTCTTAATCCATTATTCTGCATATTATGCGGCAGCCTTTTCAATCAAAAGATTTCATTGAAGCTCCACCCCCTCCCCTATGCCTTTAGCTTTGGTCATAAGTTTCGCATTTTAGGCCATAGTTGGACCTCGAGGAGGAGGATGGAGCCTCCCATATATATGACCCTCAGCCATGAGGGGGGTCCTGACCTTCATCTCGGGGTACAGATGCTTGTGTATTGTAGACAGCCAGTGTGCGCTAGGTTGGCAGGACTGGGGGGTGATGCCGGCGGGTAAGACCCCCTTCTTGTCTTCATAAAAGGCCTCCAGGGGTGTGTAGTGGCCTGGGAGCTCCAGCTGATGCCTGAAACACAGACGTTTTCTATATTTTACTTACATTTTGGTCCTAGAAATGGAGACCTAAGGGCCTACAGCCGCCAAAGAAAGCTATCAGAACCTCATGATCACATGGCTGAACTGCTGGTCAGGTGACAGAAGAAGGCTCCTCCCACTAACCACTCAGATGCCGTAGTCACGGTTGACAAAAGCATCCAGGGGGTGCATGGGTGGGATCAGAGCCGACCCGATGTGATTGTCCACAACTCTTAGTGTAACTATATAAACCAGGGCATGAAAGGGTTAAAAAAACACAAAAACACCTGCCACTGATTAACATAAACGCTATAATTGTCCATGTCCGGATATTATCATATGCACTGATATAACAGGCACAGATTGAAGTCCAGCAGTAGAAGACAATGTGATGTGGTGGCCCCCAAATACAGAAAAACAAATGACATTACTATGAAAGCTCCAACTTTTTATATGAAATTCCTAAGGTTTTCCTTAAAGTACATCTGGCTCCAGTTCCTGTAGAAGCTTCCTGTGCTTCTCCTTCATCACAAGCCAGTGATATTTGAATACTGGAAAATAGCTCCGCCCCAGCGGAACTAAGAAACTTATATTTCCAGACTCCTGGCAGGTGGATGATGATGAAACGGTTACCTAATTTTTGAATGGCAGTACCCGCTGACTGTTTTCCCTTTAGATCAGCGAACGACTCATTTTACAAGACGAATACTTGTCACAGCTGAGTATTTGCGCAGTGAAATATTTGCTTCTTACACCTTCATCTTGCAGCGACTTGGACTCCATGAGCGGGGAAGTGCATAGAACCGGACACCATCAGCAAGTTCCGGATTTCATTAGTCTGGGGTAAGTCGACACACAAACGTGAGAGTCTTGGCTGAAAGTGTCCACTGAAGCACAGAGGATGTCAGGAATCTGTTTGCTATTCTTTTATATTTTTTAGAGTGGAGAAGACGCAGAATCCACAAGCTTTGCCCTAGTAAGGACGTCCAGGGTCTCAGGTCTCAGCCGCTGTAACGTCCAGCGCCAGGAGGTAAGATCATGTATATGTTGTTAGTAGCAGAGGACTATGAAATGTGTATATATTCAGGATGTATTTGGGGGGTGGTGGGTCTCACACTGCTGTGCTCTGTGCTCTCTGGCAGTCAGTGCTGGTTATTGTCTCTGGAGAGAGGTGTAATCAGAGCTCTGTGTGTGATGTTAGTAGCGTCGGGTTTGTGAAATATGGATTTATATCCAGCAATATAATGTGGTGTGTTACACTGTGTGCTTTTTAGTTCTGTGCAATGCAATGCCTCAAAGCCCCTTCCTCTGTTCAAGTGTCTTCTGAAGTTATCAAAAAAATAGGAGCTTACTAAATGTAGAGGAGCTAAAGCACAGCATGTGTGAGGACACCCAGATGCAACGTTTAAATGCAAAGAATATTTTAAAATATATTGAACCAACACACGAGTAGACAAAATAATGAGCTCTGATTCTGATGGTTTTTACAATGGTCATGTGTCATCGATTCGTACCTGTGACTGATTCATTCACTGACTGCACACAGGGGTCTAGTGGTTTATTTCTGTCTTTAGTGTATAGAAGACACATATATACAACAGTGATATACTGCAGTGATGAATAACAATATACAGTATATACTGGTAATTAATTACCTGCAGTAGTGATGAATACACATATACAGTAAGACTGGTAATAATATACCTGCAGTGATGGAATACACTATATACAGATTATACGGTAATAATATAACCTGCAGTGATTAATCCATCATATACCAGTATATAACTGGTAATAAATACCTGCAGTGGATTAATACACATATACCGATTACTGGTTAATATATTGACCTGCAGTGATGAATACCATATATAGTATATACGGCCGTAATATACCTTGCAGTGCTGACTACACATATAACAGTATAGACAGCAGTATATACTTGCAGTAATGAATAAACATTTACTGATATACAGAAGTATATACCAGGAGTGACTGAAACACATTTACGTATATAGGCAGTTAATTATACATGCAGTGCGAATACACATATACAGGTAATACCGGCAGTAATATACCTGCAGGGTGAATACACACATACAGTATATAGCGGCAGTTATAACCTGCAGTGCGAATCCACATAACAGTATATAGTGGCAGTAATTACATGCGTGATGAATACACAATCGGTATATAGCGGCAGTTAAAATACACTGCAGGGCTGAATACATACATGCAGTATTATAGCGGCAGTAATTTAACCGACAGTTTGAATACACATAACCAGTATTATAGCGGCAGTAATATACCTGCAGTGCTGAATACAACAATACAGTTATATACCAGCAGTGTAATATACTTGCAGTAATGAATAAACATATACTGTATATACCAGAAGTAATATACCAGGAGTGCTGAATACACATATACAGTATATACCGGCAGTAATATACCTGCAGTGCTGAATACACATATACAGTATATACCGGCAGTAATATACCTGCAGTGCTGAATACACACATATACAGTATATAGCGGCAGTAATATACCTGCAGTGCTGAATACACACATACAGTAGATAACGGCAAGTAATATATCTGCAGGGCTGATACACACATACAGTATATAACGACAGTAATATGCCTGCGGGGATGAATACCACACATTACAGTAGATACCGGCAGTAGTAAATAACTGCAGTGCTGAATACCATACACAGATATTCGCGCAGTAAAATACCTGACAGTGCTGAAACACATAAAAAGTTTATATAGCGGCAGTAATATACCTGCAGTGTGAATACAAATATACAGTATTAGCTGGCAGTAACAGTAATTACCTGCAGTGCTGAAACACAGATACAGTATATAGACGGCAGTAATATTACTGCAGTGCGAATACACATATACAGTATATAGCGCAGTAAGTAATATACCTGCAGTTGTGAATACACATATACAGTATATAGCGGCATAATATAATGCAGTGCGAATACACCTATACAGTATTATAGCGGCAGTTATAATATACCTGCAGTGCTGAATACACATATACAGTATATACTGGTAATAATATACCTGCAGTGATGAATACACATATACAGTATATACTGGTAATAATATACGTGTAGTGATGAATACACATATACAGTATATATCGGCGTAATTACCAGGAGTGCTGAAAACAAAACAGTATATGAGCGGGGCAGTAATATACGCCAGAGCGAAACACATATACAGTATATACGGCAGTAAATATACCTGCAGTGACTGAATTACACATATACAGTTATATGCCTGGCAGTATATATTGCAGTGCTGAAACACACATACAGTGATTACCGGCAGTAAGATACTGCAGTGCTGAATACACATATACAGTATATACCGGCAGTAATATACCTGCAGTGCTGAATACACATATACAGTATATACCTGCAGTGCTGAATACACATATACAGTATATACCGGCAGTAATATACCTGCAGTGCTGAATACACATATACAGTATATACCGGCAGTAATATAGTGTAGTGAGAATACACATATACAGGATATAGCGGGCAGTAAATACCTGCAGGAGAATACACATATACAGTATATAGCGGCAGTAATATACCTGCAGTGATGAATACACATATACAGTATATAGCGGCCAGTATAATACCTGCAGTGATGAATACACATATGCAGTATATAGCGGCAGTAATATACCTGCAGTGATGAATACACATATACAGTATATACCGGCAGTAATATACGTGTAGTGATGAATACACATATACAGTATATATCAGCAGTAATATACCAGGAGTGCTGAATACACATATACAGTATATACCGGCAGTAATATACCTGCAGTGCTGAATACAATTAACAGTATATAGCGGCAGTAAGTATACCTGCAGTGATTGAATAGCACATAAACAAGGATATACCGGCAGTAATATACCTGCAGTGATGAAACAAATTATATAGTATATACCGGCAGAATAACCTCCGTGCTGAATCCACATATACAGTAGATAGCGTCAGAATATACCTGCAGTGATGAATACACATATACAGTATATAGCGGCAGTAATATACGTGTAGTGATGAATACACATATACAGTATATATCGGCAGTAATATACCAGGAGTGCTGAATACACATATACAGTATATAGCGGCAGTAATATACCAGGAGTGCTGAATACACATATACAGTATATAGCGGCAGTAATATACCAGGGAGGTGAATACAATATACAGTTATAGCGGCAGTAATATACCTGCAGTGCTGAAACACATTATACAGTATATAATGGCAGTTAACTAGATAATGGTACGCAAATGACAATTATCAAAAGAGTGATAAGTATTTCATACAAGTGCCAGTGAGGATACACTTTTTATACAATGTCTCCCTGCAGTGATGAAGCATCCCTTTTGAGTTGTTTAGCAGGGAAAAGAGGATTCGTAAATTAAGAATATGTAGAATAGGAGGAGTACGGAAGACCATCTGTCTGTAAGAGGGTGAGCTTCTGCCAGGGGTTGCGCTTCTTCTGCCATCCATCCCAAAAAGTAAAGCTTACCCAGAGCTCGCCAGCAAGTACATAACCGGGGGAGGAGCATCCTGTCTATATGTCTGGGAGTGTCCGTCCTGTATTGTCACACCCTTGATGTTCTGAGGAGCTGCCAATGATAAGTCAGACTGAAGGAGCCGTACATCTTATGGGAAGGTCCTCAGATCGTAAGGTTTGTGGACTTATCTCCTGGACTCCAGTATACAGAGACTTGTATACACCTGCCTGCCCCTGCGTGTGCACATATGTATATGTACTGCCTCATTGTACAGGCTAATAAAGAGGTCTTATATGTATTTACTGCCCATCTACAGTGTATAGAATATGTATTATATATAACCTGCCTGCAGTATACGCGCAGTGCCTGTACATATATAGCATCAGTGATCTCTTATAGAGACTAAAGTCATCAACATCTCAGTCCTGTCCATTTTGTTACACTGGTAGGTTTTCTGCAGCAATTGCTAAACAAATCAGCTGTGCAAAGTCATAAGTCTGCTCCGAGAGAGATCATTCAGCCACAGCCAATAGAGATGTAGGGATCATTGTCTAAAAGATATATTCTATGTATGTATTTATACATATATACCAGCAGTAATATATCACATGTGCTCTGTATGTAGAATATACATAAGTGCATATACCAGCAGTAATATATCACCCATGCTCTGTATGTAGAATATACATATGCGTATATACCAGCAGTAATATATTACCTGTCCTCTGTATATAGGAATCAATTATACCTCTCTACACCGTCAGTGATATATCACCCGTCCGCTGTAATAGATATTATATGCGTAATACCAGCAGTATAATATATTGACCGTCATCATGTATATAGAATATTTATACCTCTATACACCGTCAGTGATATATCACCCGTCCGCTGTATATAGAATATTTATATGCGTATATACCAGCAGTAATATATTACCTGTCATCTGTATATAGAATATTTATACCTCTATACACCGTCGTGTATATTCACCAGTCCGCTGTATATAGATATTGATATGCGTATATACCAGCAGTAATATATTACCTGTCATCTGTATATAGAATATTTATACCTCTATACACAGTCAGTGATATATCACCCGTCCGCTGTATATAGAATATTGATATGCGTAGATACCAGCAGTAATATATTACCTGTCCTCTGTATATAGAATATTATACCTCTATACACCGTCAGTGATATATCACCCGTCCGCTGTATATAGATATTTATAGCGTATATACCAGCAGTAATATATTACCTGTCATCTGCATATAGAATATTTATATGTGTAAATAAAGGCAGTAATATATTACCCGTCCTCTGTATATAGAATATGTATACGAGTATATACCAGCAGTGATAAATTACCCGTCCTCTGTATATAGTATATTTATACGTGTATATATCCCGGCAGTAATATATTACCCGTCCCCTGTATATAGAATATGTATACGTGTATATACCGGCAGTTCTCCGTGGAATATATAGATGTGTAAAATTGATGTCTCTGGTCACTGTGGCGCCTCTCGGGTTCGGAATGTATATACTTACATTATAGAGTAGATGTGTTGTTAGTGTTAGGACCAATGTCGAGTGGGGAGGGTAAATTTTGTGGGGTGTTACTGGTCCAAGGAAAGCAGGTGATGGGTCAGGAGCCCAAGGATCATGGAGATGAAGACTTGTCTATCTGGTCCGATCCAACACAAGAGGTTCTGGAGCGCACATGGGGATGGAGTAGTCACACTGCCGGGCCCGACCTGGACAACTTACACTACTTAACAGATCTGCTGCGGATGTTTTGTACCCGATAAATCTTGGGAGTCCAGACCCGAAGGGTCAGGGAGGAGGAGCTACACAATAAGAGGTGGGGTATTTCTATATACACTGAAAAAGTTCATTAAAAGGACACGCCTTCAAGGCTAGAGGTCGCCCGGGTGGTGGTAGTCCACCCATTACCAGGATTGGTTGGAGTCTTAAAGGGGTATTCTCATGTCATTAAAGGGGTGTGACCTTTAAGACAAGTTGCTGTGCAGTCCCTGCATCTCCCTCCACTTCCATTCCCTGACCACCAGATGGCGCCGACCCAGTAATGGAACGGGAATAGGAATTTTTAGAAGTTTTACATACTTAAAGGCTTTGAATATCTGTATTCACTGACGGCAAGCAGAGATCCTGAACTTGGAGGTAAGTTACAATTAAAAGGTACAGTAAAGAATATTTTTTCATTATAATGAAGCCGTGGTTAATCTGCTGTGCAAAGTACTCTAGTTACAACCAAAGCTGCATGGATTATTTTACTTGAAAAGTTGCCGAGAGACACTTCACTGTGATGCATGAATGGATTTATTTTAGGGGGAAGTTAAGTATTATAGTAGTTTATGCTTGACATAGGGGGGGCCAGTATTATAGGAGTTATTATTCTTGTACATAGGGGGCAGTAATTATAGTGCGATATTCTGTACATAGGGGCAAGTATATAGTAGTTATATTCCTGTACATAGGGGGGCTGGGGGCAGTATGATAGTAGTTATATTCTTGTACATGGGGCAGTTTCTAGTAGTTAGATTCTTGTACATAGGGGGCATAGTATGATAGTAGTTAGATTACCTGCTACATAGGGGGCAGGATTATCGTAGATATATTCCTGTGCATAGGGGGCAGTATTATAGTAGTTATTTTTGGTACATTAGGGGGCCGTATTATAGTAGTTATATTTTGTACATAGGGAGCAGTATTATAGTGTTTATTCTTGTCACATTAAGGGGAGGCAGTATTTTGTATAGTAGGATATATTCCTGTACATAGGGGGCAGTATTATAGTAGTGATATTCCAGTACCTAGGGTGCAGTATTATAGTAGTTATATCTTTGTTACATAGGAGGCAGAGTATTATAGTAGTTATATTCCCGTACATAGGGGCAGTATATAGTAGTATATTCTTGTACAGTAGGGGGCAAGTAGTTAGTAGTTATAGTATTGTACATAGGGGCAGTATTATAGTAGTTATATTCTTGACATAGGAGGCAAGTTTATAGTAGTTATATCCTTGTACATAGGGGGAGTATTATAGTAGTTATATACCTGTACATAGGGGGGGCAGTATTAAGTAGATATATTCCTGTGAATAGGGGGCACCAGTCTTATAGTAGTTATATTTTGTACGAGGGGGCAGTATTATAGTAGTTATATTCCTGTCCATAGGGGCCTCGTCTTATAGTGTTATATTCTTGTACATTAGGGGGCAGTATTATAGTAGTTATATTCTTGTACATAGGGGGCAGTATTCTAGTAGTTATATTCTTGTACAATAGGGGCAGGAATTATAGTCGTTATATTCTGGTACATGAGGGGCAGTATTATAGTAGGTATATTCTATGTAATAGGGGGCAGTATTATAGTAGTTATATTCTTGGACATGGGGGCAGTATTATAGTAGTTATATTCCCTGTACATAGGGGCATCTTATAATAGTTATATTCTGTACATAGGGGGCGTCCAGTATATATAGTTAGGTTAAGTCTTGTTACAATAGGGAAGGCAGTATTATAGTAGTTATATTCGTACATTGGGGCAGTATGTAGTAGTGAATTCTGTACAGGGGGCGAGTATTTAGTAGTTATATTCTTTACATAGGGGGAGTATTATATAGTTATAGTCTTTGTACATGGGGGCGTATTTAAGTAGTTATATTCCTGGACATTAGGGGGCAGTATTATAATAGTTATATTCTTGTACATAGGGGCAGTATTATATTAGTTATATTATGTTTATGTACATAGGGGCAGATTATAGTAGTTATATTCCTGTACATAGGGGGCTATTGTAGTAGTTATATTCTTGTACATAGGGGGCAGGATTATAGTAGGTATATCTTGTACTAGGGGGCAGTATTATAGTAGTTATATTCCTGTAATAGGTGGCAGTATTATAGTAGGTATATTCTTGTAATAGGGGGGCAGTATAAAACACGCAGAACCCTGGTTCAGTGTATTAATAGACATTATATTTATTTACATTTCCTTCCTCTTCTTTACAATAACAGTCTAAAAATCCAGTCCATATTCTCCCAGTGTTTGTGGTCTGTTTAGTGTGTCAGAAGAGCTTGCGGTCCTTGGTGAATCCCCTGTAGGACACTACAGTAGTATACACGGCGTCGTAGTAGGACACGTACAGTATATACACGGCGTTATAGGCACAGGGCACCAATATATACAAACAGTGGCGGCGGGACACTATAGGAAGGTATATGGGTGGGGGGTGGAATATAGCAGGTAGGGACTTCTGCACGCAGTTATACCGCTGTAACGCAGCAACCATTGAGTTCACTACCGGTGTTGTGTACACAGCTACCCAGCTGACTTATTGTACTCTGTGGATCCAGACTACAAAGCCCCCACAGTCCTGCTATAACTTAGTATCAGCTGCAACAGGGAGTGCGCCTCCCTTTGGAGACACATGTCAGTGGAGCCATACTGAAACGGGCAATTTGGAAACAAAAATATGTGATGCAAGGTGCGTGTGTGTACCTGCTCACCCAGTGGTGCGCGCTACATAAATCAGGCTCTGCCTGGTATGGCAGCGTCCTAGCAAGTTTAGGCGTTTTTCATGATCGACTGACTACAAACCAACACGGTGGTATCTGATGACCAACCCTTTTTTTGTTGGTGTTAACACAAAGTAGTAACAGGTGTCAACACTACACAATATGTTGGGAGTCTAGTCCCATGGAAAACAACATGCCACATGAGTGCGTATACTCATGAAGATAGAAATTTTTTTTTTAGTGGGGAAGAGTACCAAGCCTACAATTGATCCTGATATGGTCCATGGCCATGGGAGTCTGGATGGACCAATCCGATATTAAAGGAGTGTCAAAACACACACCACTTCTCTCCAAAAAAGCGCCACCCACGGACAATGCGTTGTATTGCGAACTATGCTCACATTCTTTTCGCTGCACCATGCATACAGCACGCCAGGTCACTGTGTGGCACTGGTTTAGGAAAATGATCGTGTAAGTCGTGGTCCCGTGTAATAATGCGACAACGTAGTCATATTTTTTTGCGCTGCGCCCCCAATTCGCTTTGGTCCCAAGCGTCACACACCCCCCGTTAAAATGTTGATATCCATATAGAAAGACACATCTGCTGCCTGACCACAGCGCGCCACCCCATGCTAACAGGTGTTTATCTGGTACTCTGCTACTGCACTATCTATAATGGAACTGAGCTGTAATACCAGACACAACACATGACATGAGGAGGGCGCGCACGTTCTTCAGAAGCAAATGCGTTTCTTTCTAATAACTACAATTTCAATCCTGTCACCATCTATTGTCCAATCAAAATGCTGGAGCGCTCTATATACTTAGTCCGTCTCCAGTGGGGTAGTGAGCGTGATCTGTTGCGAGACGCCACCTATCCCTGCTGGGAGTGTTGCTTCCCGTTTTTTCACGTGCTACAGTTTTTTAAAGAGGGTTACCCAGGATCCAGAACACGTCTGCTGCATCTGGAGCGTTGAATGGGAAAGATCCACTGAAGACCCCTGAAAAACTGCTTATATAAAGTGTTTTGCATAATAACTATTACCATTAGCATCAAGTTATTTTACATATAAGCTTACGGTATCACTTCATATCACATTGTCTCCAAAATTTAAAGGTAGTTCACTTATAACCATCTTACATTTTATTTAGAACAATCTAACTTTTTTTACTATTGTATGAAATTCCAGAGTACACAACACTCCTATTCTGTCTGGGAGAGTCCTAAGGAATCGATCCAGATGATAGGTAATGTCATGTACTGTACACAATGACGCACCAGCAAGCAGAACGTGAGTGCATGCTCTGGAGTATAATAAGGGATGTAACTCAGGATTCAGTACAGGCATAGAATGCAGTCATGTATACAAGTGCGACCCCAGCAGCAGTAAGTGAGTGCAGCTAGGAGTATATACGATTAACCGGGATCAGTACAGGATAAGTAATTCATGTATTTACACAGTGACTGCACCAAGCGTAATAGGAGTGAGCTCTGGGTAATATACAGGATGTAACTCAGGATCATACAGGAAAGTTAATGTTCATGTATTACACAGATGACGCATGCACCACAGCAGATAGTGAGTGAGACTCGGGGTATAATACAGGATGTACTCAGGAATCATACAGGATAAGTAATGTCATGTATGTACCAGTGACTGCACGACGCATGAAGAATAGTGAGTGCCAGCTTGGAGTGATAATACAGGATGTAACTGAACTCAGGATCAGTACGATAAGTAATGTCATATGTATGTACACAGTTACTGCACCAGCAGCAGAATTAGTGAGTGTAGCTCTGGAGTATAATACAGGAGTGTAACTCAAGATCAGTAAGTATAAGTATGTCATGTATGTACACAGTGACTGCACCAAGCAGCCAGAATAGTGGAGTGCATCTCTGGGGTATAAACAAGGTGTATATACTCACTAGACGGATACTAAAATGTGCATCTATGTACACATAGGACTGCCACCCCATTGCAGCCCCCAATTTGAGTTCAGATCGAGTATAAACATGTGTAACTCGTCAGTCATGTATAGTCACTGATGTACACGTGAGGGCTGGACAGCAGAGAAATAGTGACGGCGCCTTGCAGCTGATAGTCATGGGATTGTCCCGGTAGATGTAATCTCCTGGCGATGAATTGCTACTTACTTTAAGACAGCCGGTCGATCAGTGTAGATAACCTAAGAAGGTTGGTCAACCCGAAATTATACCCCCCGCGCCCTATCCTGCTGGGTTGTCAGAGTTACAACCGTTGTCATGGCCCAATGATAAGCAAACGTTACACTGATGATGTGGATACATACAGGCGAAGTCTCTCGATGCTGACGGGTCAGTGCCGTGTACGTCTGGCGTGGTCATGGCGGTCAGTCTTTGCGTACTTAACTTGGCACCCGGTTCGCAGTAATCGTGGAAGTCGCTTAAGTTCTCCGCCATTCCAGACGGCGTCTGCGGCAGGGACACTAACAACGGGCGATGCAGCAGAGATCGACCGCTCCTTGGACCTAGCCCTCCTATGGGTAAGCTTACATGCCTGAGAAGGCCATGCTGCCCTGACGGGTCATGAAGTCGCGGCGGGACGCCACCCCAGCGGAGGATCTGAAGCAGCGTGTTTTGCCTGCGACAGCAAGAAAGGGCGTGACGGACATACTAAAGAAGGGCGCTACCAGATCCCTCTTGTGCTACAATACGCCTCGATTTAACTACAAGAGATAAAGATTGCTTGGCCTCAGGGAACAGTCGCCGTTCCATCTCAGACCAGCTGCCTCGGATAACCGTGAAAATTACTAAGGGCTCACTTAAAAAAGCTTAAGATAAAGAAAAATAGACTTGCTAGACTGTTCTGCCAGGTTAAAAAAAATCTTTGTTTTCGGTTAAACAGCTCATACATGAACTGTGTCTCCGTGGTTACAGACTACAATGTCGATAAACAGTGTGGAGTCTTGTGTTTACTCGCAACTTCCCCCTCTTTTTTGCCAAGCCTTGCGGCATGTCAGAAAAGCTTTACCCAGATAATATAGATAACTATATTGGGGGGGGGGGGTTTGTAGTCTGTACCACCGGGTCCAGTGAGGTCAACGCCGAAAATTGCTTTGCATTTACAAGTTTTATGTAAAACCATCCGTCATTGGTATTTTTACAATCGACTTTCTGCAGGTTGGCAAAAAAGAAAGTGATGACTGAGGAGAAAGAAAAAAAACCCCGGGGTCACTGCAGGTAGACTCCCACCGTACAAAATTATCGTAACTCATGGAGACACAAGTCTGTGTGGGCAACGTAAGAGAAGACAAAAAAAAAGTAAGATTGTATGTGTCTGACCGACGTGCCTTAGGTCAAATATATTACATTCTGCATGTCGGGGCAGGTTGATCAACGCACTCTTAAAAGGGGACAATCCACCTACATTCAATTACTACCAAGAGCGATCAAACTAGAAGGAGAGTGAGTTTGCCTTTAAGGAACATCCCCCCATAGTGCAACCATAATAGAGGAGCGTCCGTCGACTAGAGTTTAAAGGCGCGCGGTGTACTTCTCTTTGTCCGCCGTGTGGACCTCAGTACAGGGGTGAGATGTTCCAGGTGGGCTTCACTTTTTGGTTGCCAGTTAGAGTCGTAAGAAGATCCTGCTTCTGCTCGAGATCCTTGGTCGAGTCTTGATTTTAACAACTGACGGTAAAATAAAATCGGTACCACGAACTAAAGTTAGTTAGGTTATTACCCAAGAATCCTGACGAAATAGTAGGGTTTAGTCCTCTGCTGGGCTGAGCAGTAACTGTCGGTTAATACCATTCTTTCCTCCACTAGTGGGTCCATGGAGAAGTAAGTATACTCTCCCCAGACATTAAGAGTCGATCACTGATACGTGATTCGCCAGTATATCTATAATGGGGACAAAAACCAGATCCCTATACTCACAGGCACATAGGCTACCTCATCATCCAGGGTCCCGATATCCGGCCACATTCACAAGAAGAAAGGCTTCGATTCGACCTCCGGGCGTGACTTCCCCCGCACACAGGGCAGGGTGACGTGGCCACAACACACACGAGTACAAACTGAGCAAAAAAACACCAATGATAACGTTATAGATCATAAAATCAAGCCCGGCCATAACGAGATGCAGTTCACAGAAGACTATAACAGCTAACTACTTCTGCGACTACACTTCCCAGCATGGCCTTGTCGAAGTGGGCATAAAGATATAATCTGACTGTAAGCGGTGGGGCGCATTACCTCTCCGCACCGGGTTTACAACCACCACTCCCTTAACATAACAAAGCCTGAACATAACCTTAACCACACCCTTCCTTAGGTATTAACCAGTTAGGAACCTGCACCCAGAAGACAACACCTCACTGCATTTAACTCCGTAAAACACCACCGGTACCTCCAATAAAAGTACCTAGTCACTCCATCAGCCAGCAGTGGCCGTTCCTATAAACGTGTCAAATACACACAAACCTACGACAGATACGATATCTATGACAAAGAGGGGACTTACCTCCATGTACGCAGACGACACCTACAATACCAGGAGTGAGTGAAATATCAGGATGCGCTTACGCAGTTAACGCAATTCCCAAAGGATAGAAATCTCCCCGGCTCCCCGACAAACTTATGAACTGAGACATACAGAGCCGCGGGCAGGGTGCTGTGATCTATAACAAGGCAAGAAGGGCTATGTGATATGTACAATCTTGGCTTCTCCTGCTACTATAACATGCTGCCTGACAGATAGACACATATTACAATCTGCTCAGCTCTCTCCTCTCTATAACAGCGGCTATCCTGCAATAGGACAATAGATGTACAATCTGCTATCGTATCCTCAGCTCGCTAGAACATGCTGCCTGCAGATAGGACACATGGTACAATACTATCTCGCTCCTCCTGCTCTAATAACCATGCTGCTGCAGAAGGGAACTAGTACAATCTACTTCACTCCTCTCTGCTGCTGAATACATGCTGGCCTGAAGATAGATCAGCATGTACAATCTGCCCCATAGTGTCCTGAAAGTCAGAATATTTGGGCTAGTTGCCCATGGCAACCAATCACAGCTCAGCTTTCAGTTCACTAGTGCTCATGATCATTAAAGGGGAGCGTGGATTGGTTGCATGGGCAACTAGAAATATTCTAATTTTCAGACAGCTTGCAAATATGCCCGATGTATATCTGCTCAGCGCCTCCTGCTCTATAACAGCTGCATGCAGATAGGGACATACATATAATTGCTCAGACTTCTCCTGCTCTATAACATGCTGCCTGCAGATAGGACACATGTACCAATTGAAAGCTACTCCTGCTCTGTAACCATGCGGCCTGCAGATAGGACACTAGTCAATGTGCACAGCTCCCCTTGCATCTATAACATGCTGCCTGCAGATAGGACAACGATTACAATCTGCTCAGTTATCTGCTCTAAACATGCTGCCTGCAGATGCGACCTATGTACAATCTGTCAGCTCCCCCTGCTCTGTAACATGCGCCTGCAGATTAGGACACTATGTACAATGGCAAGCTCATCCTGCTCGAAACATGTGCCTGCAGATAGGAAACTATGTACAATGTGCACAGCTCCGTCCTGCTATAAAACATGCGGCATGCAGATACCGGAGGGGTCTAACACAACATCCATGCCATTGTCTGACAACTGGTCACATGTCAGCTCCAGATCTCCCACCCCCAACCCCTTTCCTCCCCCAAACTGGATTTTTTTTCTGACATAAAAGGCAAGTTATCCAAAATATCCAGTCGTAAGCCGTTTATTCTGCATATTAGCGGCAGCCTTTTCAATCAAAAGATTTAATTGAAGAGCTCCACCGCCTCCCCGTCCCTTTAAAATATGCCTTTAGCTATGGTCATAAGTTTCGCTTTTAAGGCCATAGATAGGCCTCAAGGAGGAGGATGGCGCCTCCCATATATATGACCCTCAGCCATGAGGGGGGCCTGACCTTACTGGGGTACAGTGCTTGTGTATTGTAGACAGCCAGTGTGCGCTAGGTTGGCAGGACTGAGGGGGGTGATGCCGGCGGAAGACCCCCTTCTTGTCTTCATAAAAGGCTCCCGGGGTGTGTAGTGGCCCGTGGAGCTCCAGATGATGCCTGAAACACAGACTTTCTATAGTACTTACATTTGTCCTAGAAATGGAGACCCAGGGCCCTACAGCCGCCAAGAAAGCTAATCAGAACTCATGATAAATGGACTAACGCTTGTCAGGGGACAGAAGAAGGCTCCTCCACTAACCACTCAGGATGCCGTAGTTCACGGTTGACAAAAGCATCAAGGGGGTGCAGGGTGGGATCAGAGACGACCCGATGGGATGTCAAAACTCTTAGTGTAACTATATAAACCAGGGCCATGAAAGGGTTTAAAAAAAAAAACACCTGCCACTGATTAACATAAAGTTATAATTGTCCTGTCCGGATATCATCATATGCACTGATTAAAAGGCACAGATTGAAGTCCAGAGTAGAAGACAAGTGATGTGGTGGCCCCCAAATACAGAAAAAACAAATGACATTACTATGAAAGCTCCAACTTTTTATATGAAATTCCTAAGGTTTTCCTTAAAGTACATCTTCCACCAGGATGAAGAGCTGTATGCAAATGAGCCTGAGGGGCTCCAGGCTCCATAGGTGTTAATGAAGCCTAGAGCCCCTCTGGCTCATTTGCATATAGTATTTCATCCTGGTCGTAGATGTCCTTTAACGTAGCCCATCTTCCACTCCCAAAAATTAGAAAATTTGCATAAAACCCACCCATTTTAAGGTCTCAATTTGGGAATAGTCTATTGAACTAGGAAAAGGGGCCTTGAAAAGACTATGTCCTGTTATTCCTAGTACCAAGTGGCTCCTGGGGGCCCCCATTCTACCCTCCATCAAGTGGCATGAATATAGAACCATTATCCATTATGCATAAGGTTCCCTTATTGTGTTATTCACCTTTCCTGTCAGGTTCCCCCAAAATGGCCGCTGACTTCTTGAGGAAAGCTTCTTTTTAAGTCACAGACACGCCTCCTCCCAGTTCAGGACAGTGGAGGGGGCCTGTTTAAGTAATAAGAAGCTCAACTTAAGAGGCTGGCAGAAATTTTAGTAGACATTTATGTATGAAGCCCGGATCCTCATGGGATTAGTCATCCCTCCAGTTACCTCAGGTTTTAGGCGGGAAAAAAAAATTCCCTCCTAAAGCTGTTACCACCTTGGCAGAATCATACCAGGGTGGCAACAAGTTGTGATTGGTTATAGCCTGGAGCCAATTGTCACTAGGGAAAGTCTTCCTCTACCCTCAGGTCAGAGTGAGCCATTGGCTACCTCAAAGTGGTCACATCTCCAAGATTTCTGTTAAATAGCGCAAATCCTTTCGTGGTAAAGTAACAAAGGCCATGGCCAAAACATTTTATCCGCCCAACATTTGGGTTTGAGGTTTATTTACTTGTTATACTTCGGTTTATACTATACGACTTACAACCCCATGAGGTAGGTAACTAAAAACAATCCAATACATAATGGCGGCACCAGGTACGTTAAGTGTTTATGCCTCACGTATAGTGAAGTTACGGGTAGGATTGTCGCTTTACATTTTTAACAGTCTGGTGTCAGTCAGGATCCATATTAAGGCTCACCGGACTTGGTTCTCCAGAAAGTGCATGTATCGGTACAGCAGAGTGTAAGAAGGCGACAGGATTCCCACAGACTTCATCCGCGCTCCTCTCTCGAGCTCGCTCTCCACCGGCATGTTGGCGAAACACGCCAGGCCGAAGTAGCCTCCTTTACGGAAATAACTAGGAGTAAACCGGAGAAGAAGAGTCACTTCGCCAATAGAGGTTATACCCCATGCCATGCCGGTTCCGCTGCTACACGTGCGGCAGGGAAGAATTGGTGGACCAGAACAGTGGCACCGGAAACCGTAAGGGAGTAAACAGGTGGCAGAAGTCATATTTTAGGAAACTTCATACATTTTTATTCAAATAACCCAAAGTCCTACTACAAATAACTTGTTTGATCTGCTCCAGGGAAAGCTGGGTGACATAACCATCATCAATCCGGCTCTCAGAGAGACTGTAATGCTTCATTCTGACAGGAAAATACTGCCCAAGTCGAAATTATGGGCTTGTCCTGTATAATATGTAAAACTATGTCAAGCCTTGAGGCAACAGGAATGTCGACTAAATTAAGGATCACCCAACTTTCCCTTAAACAGATACTGAATGATGGCTAAAGAGAAGAAATTTTGTTAAAAGCTTGACAAACAAAATGCTTGCCATCTTCGTGTAAGGCACAGACCACCAATACATGCGGGACGGACCATACTACACCAATAGCGATGGTTTGACTAACAAAATGGCTGCTATCTCTGTGTAAGGCCCAGATTACAACAATACAAAAGCTTTGACAAACAAAATGGCTGCTACCTCAGTATCAGATGTGAGGTAACAAAATCACTTCCATTTCAGGACACTGCCTTCATGAGGTGCAGATTCCCTCTACAGGAGGGAACGATGATGACAAATATTTGCATTTTTTATATGAATATTTTATGAGGTAAAACCGTGGACTAAATACATCCACAAAAAGGCAGCGATAGAAAGAGTCACAGACAGAAAGAATCATGGGTAAAAAGTCTGTCAGATACTGATCTGTGTTACACACCGACACATGAGAGCAGAACGGTCAGTCTTAACTTTAAAGGTGACAAATTATTCATGAAGCAGGAGGTTCTGGATGAACTGTTTCCAGCTAATAATATAAACTGGGGTTATTTCTTCTACTGTCTAATGATAACCCCGCTGCCACCATCGCCATACTCACATGAAATCTGACTGGACCCTGTGTGAACCGCTCGCCATCGATTTAAACTCAACTCCTTCCAGGTCGACATCTTGAGGCAAACACCACTCCACGATATTACCTGGAGACAAAAGTCACAGTCAGATAACAGAGGACATGAAATATAACCCAGCAGAATAGTGAGTGCAGCTCTGGGGTATAATACAGGATGTAACTATGTACTCATGATCAGTACAGGATTAAGTAAATGTCATGTATGTACACAGTGACTGCACAGCAGCCGAATATTGAGTGCAGCTCGGGGTTATAATACAGGATGAATCCAGGATCAGTACAGGATAAGTAATGTCCTGTATGTACACAGTTACCTGCAACCAGTCACAGAATAGTGATTGCGCTCTGGTGTATGAATACAGGATGTAACTCGGGATCAGTACAGTATAAGTAATGTGCATGTATGTACACAGTTACTGCACCAGCAGCAGAATATTGAGTGCAGCTGCTCGTGGAGTATAATACATATGTAACTCAGGACATACATGAGAAAGTCATTTCGGTTTACACATTGACTGCACCAGCAGCAAGAATAGTTATTGCAGCTCTGCGTTATAATACAGGAGGGGTACTCAGGATCAGTACAGGCTCAAGTAATGTCTGTATTACCCAGTGACTGCACCAGCAACATATGACTGCACTCTGGAGTAAATACAGGATGTAACTCAGGCTCATACAAGGTACTTAATTCATTGTAAATTTACACGTGACTGCACCACAGCAGAATAGTGATTGCAGCTCTGGGTTATAATACGGAATTATAACGCATGATCAGTACAGGATCATTAATGCATGTATGTCGACAGTTACTCAACCAGCAGCAATAAATAATGAGCGCGAGCTCTGGGGTATAATACAGGATGTACTAATGATCAGTACGGAAAGAAATGTTCATGTATGTACCAGTGGACGCGCCAGCACAAAATAGTGATCCGCGCTCTGTGGGTTTAATAAAGGCATAAGTACTGTCATGTATGTACACATGACTGCACCAAGCAGCAGAATATGGTGCACTCTGGAGGTAATACATAATTAACTCAGATCAGTACAGGATAAGTTAATGTCATTAATTACAAACAGTGACCTGCACCAGCACAGAATAGTGAGTGCAGCTCTGTGTAAATATACAGATGTACGTCAGGATCAGTCTATGGTAAGTAAGTCATTATATCCAGTGACTGCACCAGCACAGAATAGTGAGTGTCAGCTTCGGGGTCTAATCAGGATTAACTCAGGATCAGTAACAGAATAAGTAATGTTCATTATGTAGGCACATGACTGCACCCCAAGCAGAATAGTGAGTTCAGCTCTGGGTTAAACAATAAAACTACAGGATGTAACTCAGGATCAGTACAGGAAGTATGTCCATTATGTAGCACAGTGAGCTGCACCAGCAGCAAATAGTGAGTGCAGCTCTGGGGTATAAGACAGATGTAACTCAGGATCAGTACAGGGATAAAGTCCATGTCATGTATTTACACGATGACTGCAACCATCAGCAAATAGTGAGGGCAGCTCTTAAGGTAAGAATACATGATGTAACTGCAGGATCAGTACAGGATAAGTAATGGCATGTATGTACACAATACTTCACCATCGCATAATAGTGAGTTCAGCTCTGGATATAATACAGGAATTAAACTCAGGATCAAGTAAGGATACTTAAGTCATGTATGTACCAGTGACTGCACCAGCAGCAAAGGTGAGTGAACAGCTCTGGGTAAATACAGGATGTAATCAGGATCAGTACAAGGAAGTACAAAGTTAATAGTCAATGTCATTAGCACCATTGACTGAACAGCAGTATAGTATGTTTGCAGGCTCTGGGGTTAATTACAGGATGGTAACTCAGGCCGACAGTAATGATAAGTATGTCATGTATGTACACAGTAGCGCACCACAGCGTAAAGTGGGGCAGCTCTGGGTATAGCTGAAATACAGATGTACTCGGATCATTTACAGGCTAAGTAATTCTGTTATGTACCATGATGCACCAGCAGCAGAATAGTATGCCGCATGGAGTATCATCCGGTGTAAACTCAGGATCAGTACATGATAAGTAGTGGTCATGTACTAGCACATGACTGCACCGCAGCAGATAGTGATGCAGGCTCTTGAGTATAATACGGATGTAAATCAGCGCTCCGTACAGGCTATTACTGCATTTCTGTACACAGTGAGCTGCACCAGAGCAAATAGTGAGTGCAGCGCTGGTATAATAAGGATTAACTCAGGATCAGTACGGATCAGTATGT
>WNYA01000822.1:82077-111709 GCA_019512145.1 Engystomops pustulosus
ATGACCGGTAAGAGAGAAGGAGGAGCCAACCACATACATCATCCTCCGGAGCTGCACTCACTATATACAGTGACTGTACCAGCTGCAGAACAGTGAGTGCAGCTCTGGGGTATAATACAGGATGTAACTCAGGATCAGTACAGGATAAGTCATGCCATGTATGTACACAGTGACTGCACCAGAGCAGAATAGTGAGTGCAGCTCTGGAGTATAATACAGGATGTAACTCAGGATCAGTACAGGATAAGTAATGTCATGTATGTACAGTGACTGCACCAGCAGCAGAATAGTGAGTGCAGCTCTGGGGTATAATACAGGATGTAACTCAGGATCAGTACAGGATAAGTCATGCCATGTATGTACACAGTGACTGCACCAGAGCAGAATAGTGAGTGCAGCTCTGGAGTATAATACAGGGACTGCACCAGCAGCAGAATAGTGAGTGCAGCTCTGGAGTATAATACAGGATGTAACTCAGGATCAGTACAGGATAAGTAATGTCATCAGCAGGGGGCAGTGTGTCCTCCTATCACTACTAGGGGTGACTGTCCTATACCATGGCTCCCCACATCATCACACCAGCAGGGGGCAGTGTGTCCTCCTATCACTTCTAGCGGTGACATAATCAGAATGTTATACAAAGTGGGAGTGGCCTAACATATCAAATACATAAACTCCCAGTATAACATGAACACCTTATAAATATTCTAAAAACATGGCTGATGTGCAAAAGGCAGGGGAAGCCAGAGCGGGGTGAGTCCAGGACACAGCCATCACTGTGGTATCTGCCAGTTATTATATATAGCTATCACTTATATAGAGACAATCGCATTATATCCAACGTTATAACCTGCAGTCACCACTACTCAATAGTCACTATACACAGAGACATAATGTACAGCCATTACTATTATGTATATTTGTGAAAACCATCCCCGACCCCTGTGTTCTATACAGGGACACAGACACTTGTATCATCATCTCTATAGTCAGCGTATTATGTACAGTCCTGTCTATTACACACAGGGAGTATAATACTGTGATGGGGCTGCTGTAATGTACGGAGACTGTACCCTACAATGCACCCATATATCTGTATAAGGGACAGTATGGATGCCGACGGCGCAGAGACAGCATCTGCTCTGTATATATAGAGAGATCACCTCCGGACTAATCTTATGTGATCAAAGCATAAGGAAGAAATTTTAAGCCAGTGCTGGATTCTAAGGAATTGTCTTCATACATTATACCCTGCCCTGTATTATTACATACAGTGTAACGTGTAAGGATATAAGTCACCTGTATAATACACAGACACCATATAGATATACAGTCACCTGAGCATCTGCTTATTAGATCCATAGACAGACACTACATATATACAGCCACCTGTCACCTCATATATATATATATATAATAGGGATGGTGACACATGACATTGTATATGATATGGATACAATGTATAATATACATATCCTCATGTACATATAGTGACAGTGACACCCGTATTACATCCATTCCTCAGTACATACAGTGTAGTCCTATAGACACCGGTCCCCCGCTCCACTATATACAGGGGCAGTAATACCCGTGTTATTACATACACTGTATATGATATGGATACAATGTATACTATACATATCATCTTGTACATAGTGAGTGTAATCCACCTGCAGTCCCCGCTCCGCTATATACAGGGGCAGTAATCGCTGTATACATTATACATAGTGGCCGCCGGGGCCCCGCACTCACCGCTCCGGGGGTCGAATGTGACCACGAAGACGGCTGCGATGTGATCGTCCTCCAGCTGCGGCAGCGGGCACAGCTCCCCGGGGGGTGTACGGCTCCAGCCCGCCCCATAGCCCCGGGGCCCCTCCGCCACAGGACTCAGCCCCGGAGCCTCGGCCCAGTCCAGGAGCGGAGCCCGGTCCGTGCGCCCGGCCATCCCCGCTTAGAGCTGTCACCCCCCGGGCGCCGGAAGTGACGGGGAGGAGCCACCGCCGCCGTGTAACGGGGAGACATGTGACGTCACTTCCTGCCGCTGCGCCTGTCACAGGGAGACACAAAGGAGAGTCCCGACACCCGGGGGCGGAGCCGTGCGGTCACTGATCCGTCAGCTCTACACCGCGTTCACACCTTGCTTTTTTTTTATGATGCGTTTGAAACGCAATCCAAACGCTCCAGACGTGATCACACGCTGCGATAACACTGCGTTTCCATCGCTCAACACACTTTTAAAAGTCTCCAAATTGGATTTTTAAACACATAAAAAAAAGCTATGTGTGAATGCGGCCAAACAATTTCCTTTTTTTTAAAAAAAAAGAAAAAAATAGTAATTTAAACACAATAAATAACCCGGTATAACACGAACGGATCCGATTATAACAGAGAAAAAACCTCGCAGACTTTACTTCTGGGCTATAAAATAACGGAAACTGCGGACGCAAATCTCTCTCCGCTTCTGACGGTGCGCTACAATGTATCAGGACCTTCACGACGGACCGTGAGCCCCCATCGTGACCCAATACTTCTCACCGCTGAGGGTTTGTTACAATCGCATCCGTTTTAGGGCTGTAAACCGATAAATCTCCCCTGCACTGATACATTGTAGCAAACCGTCAGAGCCAGAGAGAGATTTGTGGCTACAGTAACGACAGTTTTTTTCCTCTTGACTAGATGAAATTGTAACAAAACCTCAGCGGTAGGAAAAAAATGTTGGGTCTGGTTCGATCTATTTTCGACTACTCAGAATGGGAGTGGCCTAAATTATCCGAAAAACCTACCTCAATCCACTCCGCCGGACTTGATGCTAATTTTAAGAAGCACCGCCCTGATTTTTTTTTTTTTTTTTTGGGGGGGGGGGGTCATGGCCCCTCCTCTTTATGAGGCCTCCTTATCTGTCCACTAAGTTTTACACACCCGTTACCTCGGACAACCTTGTCACGGAGCCGACGTCCCTCAGCGAGTCGCATCTCTAAACAGAGAAAAACGACGAGGCCTCAGCCCCCCCTCCCCCCCCCCGGGGAGCCGGAAAATGGGACACGCTGAATAATATATGATGGGTGCTGTAAGTGGGTCACCTCAGGAGTATCCATGACAATAACTGAGGGAAAACACGTCCAACCTGGTGCATTCTGGGTCATTTCGTAGAAAATTGGACTCAATGAAATATGAAGCTATTTTATCTATAAGCCTATAGAAATAGATCTCAGTACCACAAAAAACAAGCCCTAAACTGGCAGAATGACCACTTACCTCCAGCAGCCAATGCAAATTTTCTCAGTTTTTCACATTATATTAAACTTTCATGTTAGTACAATTATTGTGTCCACAAAATTTGATATTTTTCCATCACAAAAGGCGTGCGGGGGCTTGTTTTTTGTGGGAAGAGCTTCAGTTGGCACTGGAAGTAGTGGATAATAAGGATATTTTGGTCAAAAAGTCTTTTTTTGGAAAATTTGGAAAGTGGGACAATAAATACACATCTAGCCAGGTCAATTCTGGGTAATTTTGTATAAAATGGAGACAGAAGCCGATTTCTCTGTAAACCTATATAATAGATCTCAGTATCACAAAAACCAAGCCCTAAACTGCTAGAATGACCACTTACCTCCAGCAGCCGATGCAAATTTTCTCCCTTTTTCACATTATCTAAAACTTTCATGTTAGTATAATTATTTCGTCCACAAAATTTGATATTTTTCCATCACAATAGCCATGCGGGGGCTTGTTTTTTTGTGGGAAGAGCTTAAGTTGGCATTGGAAGTAGAGGTTAAAGTGGATATTTTCTTATATTCTTATTTGGGGATAATTTGGAAAATTGGAACACGATAAACACATCTGACCTGATGCCTTCTGGGTAATTTTGTGTAAAATTGGATTAAATGGAGGAGGAATCAGATTTTTCTCTCTAAACCGTCATAACAGATCAAGCTCTAATCTGATAGTTTGACCACCTACCTCCAGCAGCCACTGGACCCACATTATCCATGATGATGAGATATGGCCCAGGATACAAAAAAAAACACATTCTGGGTAATTCTGTATAAAATTGAAGTAAGAAGCAATTTTATCTCTAAACCTATATAATAGCTCTCAGTATCACAAAAACCAAGCCCTAAACAACTGGAAACCAGCAGACAGTGAACATTTTCACAATAACTTAACTTTTTATGTTAGTACAATTATAGTGTACACAAAATTTTTATTTTTCCATCACAAAAGCTGTGCGAGGGCTTGTTTTTTAGTGGGAAGAGCTTTAGTTGGCACAGGAAGTAGAGGTTCATAAGGATATTTTGTTACCAATATATTATTCTTTCTGGTGGATAATTTGGAAAATGGAACACATCTGACCAGATGCATCCTGGGTAACTTTGTATAAACTTGGATCAAATGGAGGAGGGCGCAGAGTTATCTCTAAACCGACATAACCGATCTCGAAACTGACAGTTTGACCACCTACCTCCAGCAAATTTTCTTAATTTCACATGATCTTAAATTTTTAGGTTAGTACTATTATAGAGTTACCAAATTTAGAAATTTTTCCAACAAAAAAGCTGTGCAGGGGTTTCTTTTTGCAGGAAGAGCTGTAGTTTGCATTGGTAGTGAAAATGGGACATGATGAATAACATATGATGGGTGCTGTAAGTGTGCCAGCCCCGGTGCCTGCAATTACCTCAGGAGTATCCATGACCATGATTTAAGGTCCAGGATACTGAGAAAAACCGACATAATAGCTTTCACTAGCACAAAAAACAAGTTCTAATATGATAGACTGACCCCCTACCTCCACCAGCCGTTGCAAATTTTCTTAGTTTTTCACATTAATTTTTTCAGGTTAATACATTTATGGTGTCAAATTTCAATATCCTTTAAAAAAAGTTGTGCAGGGACTAGGTTTTTAGTGGGATGAGCTTTAGTTGACACTGGTAGTAGAGGTAAATTAGGATATTTTGGTTAAAAAATATATTTTTGTGGAAAATGGGACAATAAATACACATCTAGCCTGGTCAGTCCTGGGAGACAGAAGCAGATTTCTCCGTAAACCTATATAATAGATCTTAGTATTACAAAAAACAAGCCCTAATCTGGCAAATTAACCACTTACCTGGTACATGTTGTGTAATTTTGTAGAAAAATGGATTAAATGGAGTTAAATGGATTAAAAAGAACCAGATTTAACTTTGAATCAACATAATAGATCACAGTATCACAAAAAACAAGCTTCAATCTGATAGTTTGACCACCTACCTCCAGCAACTGGTGCTCATTTTTTGATAATATGGAGGAAGCAGATATAAGCCTATAAAATAGATATCAGTATCACAAAAACCGAGCTCCTTTCTAGTCGATTGGTTTATCACATTATCTTTGTTTTTTTTAGGTCAGTGATATTATGGTGACATCATAATTTTCATCTGGAAAAGCTTGTTTTTTTGTGGGATGAGCTCTAATTTGCAATGGTCACATGGGTTATTGTGAAATAAAGAAATATTATTTTGATGGGAGGTGAGAAATCTGTTGTTGTATTTTTATGTGGAGGTGCTGTATAATTTAAACATTAAAGGGGCGGGGCCAGGGAACTAATGAGGGACGTTATGATGAAGAGGTCCGACATGTGACTCATTGGGGCAGATTTATCAAGCTGTCTGAAAGTCAGAATATTTCTAGTTGCCCATGGCAACCAAATACAGCTCCCCTTTAAAATATTCATGAGCACTGGTAAAATGAAAGCTGGTCTGTAATTGGTTGCCATGGGCAACTAGAAATATTCTGACTTTCAGACAGCTTGATAAATCTGCCCCATTGTGCTATGTTTTTTTTTAAATGTTACTTCTTTTCTACATATTGTGGTTGTACATTTAAAGAAGCAACACATTAGAGCTGTGGGGGCTAGTTTTTGTAGGGTGACAGGATATGTACCCTTCACAAATCTATAGTTACCCTGCAGAACTGGCACTTCTGGGGAATAGGAAATCGGCACTGCTGTATTTATATCACAGATTACAGTCAAAGCAGAAACTGAAGACTGGACCCAGCAGAGACACTGCTGATGTGAGGTGTTACAGCGCCCCCTATCTGCCAACACAGGATAGGATGACAAATTTGCAGGAAATTATTTTACAGCAGCAAATACCCTTTACCCCTAATATGTTATGACAAAAGTGACCTTAAAAAGAGATTCTATAGAGATGTCACAGTACAGAGACAACACACACAGTGATGTCACAGTACAGGGATAATACACACAGTGATGTCACAGTACAGGGATAATACACACAGTGATGTCACAGTACAGGGATAATACACACAGTGATGTCACAGTACAGGGATAATACACAATACAGAGATAATACACACAGTGATGTCACAGTACAGGGATAATACACACAGTGATGTCACAGTACAGAGATAATACACACAGTGAAGTGATGTCACACCCAGAAGTGCATAATACACCAGTGGATTCACAGATCACAGGGATAATGCTACAGTGATGTGCACAGTACAGGATAATACAACAGTGATGTCACAGTACAGGTATAATACACACAGTGATGCACAGTACAGAGATAATACACACAGTGATGTCACAGTACAGGGATAAAACACAGTGAGTGCACAGTACAGAGGATAATACACACATGATGTCACAGTACAGGATTAATACACACAGTGATGTCACAAGTAACAGGATAAATCCACACGTGTGTCACAGTACAGGGATATATACACACAGTGATGTCACAGTAACAGAGATAAACACACACACAGTGATGTCACAGTACAGAGATAAACACAGCAGATCAATAAGCGATCGCCGTGCACATAGGATATACACACACTAGCATGATCACAGTACAGGATATATACATACAGTGAGTCCACGTACAGAGATAATACACACAGTGATGTCACAGTACAGGTAGTATACCGTGAAATACATCACATCAGCTATAGTATCACAGTACAGGGATAATACACACAGGATGTCACAGTACAGGGATAATACACACAGTGATGTCAAGCAGTACAGGGATCAATCACAGTGATTCGACAGTACAGGATAATACACACACCGTGATGTCACAGTACAGGTAGATACCATACACACACGTGATGTCACTAGAATCACAAAAAAAACAGAGATAATACAACACAGTGATGTCACAGTACAGAGATAATACACACAGTGATGTCACAGTACAGGATAATACACACAGTGATGTCACAGCATGACAGGATAATACACACAGCACAGTACAAGGTCCATACACGAGATAATCACATACAGTGATGTCCACAGTACAGAGATAATACACACCAGTGATGTCACAGTACAGGGATAATACACACAGTGATGTCACATGTACAGAGGATAATACACACAGTGACTGTCACAGTACAGAGATAATCACACACATGTGACCTTGTCACAGTACAGAGATAATACACACAGTATGTCTCAGTACAGGATAATACACACAGTGATGTCACGTACAGGATATACACACAGTGATGTCACAGTACATGGGTAGAATACATACAGTGATGTCACAGTACAGGGATAATACACACATGTGATGTCACAGTAGCGAGTAATACAACCACAGTATGTCACAGTACAAGGGATAATACACACAGTGGATGTCACAGTACAGAGGTAATACACACAGTGATGTCACAGTACAGAGATAATACCACTCAGTGATTCACAGGTACAGAGATAAACACACAGTGATGTCACAGTACAGGGATAATACCACATCAGATGTCACAGTCAGGTAACACACAGTGATGTCACGTACAGAGATAATACACACGTGATGTCACAGTACAGAGATAATACACACAGTGATGTCACACAGTAAGGGATAGACCACACAGTGATGTCACAGTACAGGTGATAATACACACAGTGATGTCACAGTACGAGATAATGCAAGACACACAGTGATGTTCACAGGTAACAGGGATATAATACACACAGTGATGTCACAGTACAGTGATAATACACACAGTGATGCTCACAGTACAGAGATAATACACACAGTGATCTCACGTACAGGGATAATACACACGTGATGTCACAGTACAGGATAATACACACAGTATGTCACAGTACAGGAATACACACAGTGATGTCACAGTACAGAGATAATACACACATGATGTCACAGTACAGGGATAATACACACCAGTGATGTCACCAGTACAGGAGATAATCCACAGTGATGTCACAGTACAGGATAATACACACAGTGATGTCACAGTAACAAGGGAGAATACACACAGTGATGTCACCAGTACAGAGATAATACACACCAGTGATGTCACAGTACAGGAGATAATACACACAGTGATGTCACAGGACAGAGCTAATACACACAGTGATGTCACAGGACAGGGGTAATACACACAGTGATGTCACAGGACAGGGGTAATACACACAGTGATGTCACGTACAAGGGATACACACAGTGATGTCACAGACAGGATAATACACACAGTGATGTCTCACAGTACAGGGATATAATACACACAGTGATGTCACAGTACAGGATAATACACACAGTGATGTCACAGTACAGGAGATAATACACACAGTGATGTCACAGTACAGAGATATACACACAGTGATGTCACAGTACAGGATAATACACACAGTGATGTCACAGACAGGAAATATACACACAGTGATGTCACAGTACAGGAGATAATACACACAGTGATGGTCACAGTACAGGGATAATACACACAGTGATGTCACAGTACAGATATAACACAGTGATCACAGGTACAGGATAATACACACAGTGATGTCACAGTACAGAGGATAATACACATGATGTCACAGTACAGGGATAATACACACAGTGATGTCACAGTACAGGTATATACACACAGTGATGTCACAGTACAGAGATAATACACACAGTGATGTCACAGTACAGGATATATACACACAGTGATGTCACAGTACAGGGATAATAACACAGCTATGTCACAGTACAGGGTTATAATACACACGAGTGATGTCACAGTACAGGGATATACACACAGTGATGTCACAGTACAGGGATAATACACACAGTGATGTCACAGTACAGGAGATAATACACACAGTGATGTCACAGTACAGGGGATAATACACAGTGATGTCACAGTACAGGGGATTACACACAGTGATGTCACAGTACAGGGATAATACACACAGTGATTCACAGTACAGGGATAATACACACGTGATTCACAGTACAGGGATAATACACACAGTGATGTCACAGTACAGAGTAATACACACTGAGTCACGTAAGGGATAACACCAGTGATGTCACAGTACAGGGATAATACACACAGTGATGTCACAGTACAGAGATAAAACACACAGTGATGTCACAGTACAGGGAATAATACACACAGTCGATGTCCACAGTAAAGTGGTAATACACACAGTGATGTCACAGTACAGAGATAATACACACATGTATGTCACAGTACAGGGATAACTACACACGATGGTCACAGTAAGGGTAATACACACAGTGGATGTCACAGTACGAGATATTAGGAGTGATATTTACCGCCTGTGGGATCTGTATTTATAACCTTTTCATGTGTGTACATAATAGATGGTGGTGTGCGGGTTCCCGCGTCCGGTGCTTTGTACGGTATATTATACTGTAACGCTGCAGTACACAGGCAGTCCCCCGAGTTACGTTACACGATGGTTTCTATAGTTTGGTCTTAAGTGAATTTGTATGTAACGGATCTGATACTTTTATTGTAACTCCAGCCCAAATTTTTTTTTTTTGGTCTCTGTGAACAATTGGATTTTTTAAATGTTGGGTGTCATCAGAACCAGGAGCAACCATAAAGGTGCTTCCCATTAACAGAATTAGAGCTGTATTATTGTAGCCCTGGCTAAAGTACATTAAATTTCAACATCCAGAGGTCCTTTTTGTAACTAGGTGATTCGTCTGTAAGTCGGTGGGTGATTGCTTATTGTGGCACTCGTGTCCTGTATCATGTGATACTCTCAGACTGTACGCGTCTGCTACTTGTGTGATTCTGTAGGTGATGTCCGTGGACAAACTTGTATGATGCCCAGGATTGGGAGGACAAGGGAGGAGGGTCCCGCGGCCTCACACTGGAGACTATGGTCCCCCGCCCCAAAATGCCCCTGCCACACTACAAGCTGAGGGAGGATGGAAACTGCTCACTTGTGCTGCTTATTGCCTCCGTTTGTGCCGTACACCTAGTTGCATTAGGTGAGGACGTTAGAGTCAGGATGGTTCACAGTACAGAGGGGACTCACTGTGAGAGACGCTTGTGGTGCCATATAACAACTTCACTGCTGATAATCGTCGAATCGAACTCAGTGGTTATCAGTTTCCTTCCATACATATTGTCCTGTGTTGGGGCACAGTGATAGCCGGAAGAAACAAGCTCCGTTTTAACCGAATCCGGGCAGCAATTGCACTCTATTCCACCATTACACCATCATGGTTAAAAGGGGGCACACTGATGCGGCTCATGGGCCTGACGTGGTGTTCCTCCTTCCTGCGCGCGCGATAGCCTGGTGGCTTGTTCAGACACATGATATTGCTGCAATTCTATCACAGCAGGTCAAACCGGACGGGGGATGGAGCACTCATTTAGCAGGGGTGACTATGTGCATTGTGACTATGTGCAGTATATACTATGTGCATATATACTTGTGCAGTACCAGCATTGTAAGTCATTCTCCTGTGTACTATGTCAGTGTGTACTATGTGCAGTCTCCTTTGTAATGGCATGTCCTATGTCAGTTCTGTGGTACTAGCACAGAATGTGCATCTCCCTGTGTTCTTGTGTGCAGTGGTGTACTATGTGCATCTCCTGTGTACTATGTGCAGTGTGTACTATGTGCAGTCTCCTGGTGTACTATGTGCAGTGTAATACTATGCGCAATTGTGTTTACTATGGTGCAGTCTCCTGTTGTACTATGTGCAGTGTTTTTGTATTATTCAGTTCTCCTGTTGTTATGTGCGTTGGTCTATTTGCAGTCTCCCCTTTGTACTATGTGCATTGGTACTATTGTCAGTCTCCTGTGTACTATGTGGCTGTTACTATGTGCAGTCTCCTGTGTACGATGGTTCAGTGTACTAATGTGCGTGTGTAGTTATGTTGCAGTCTCCTTGGTTCTGTGCGCATGGGATGTACTATGTGCATTCCCTGCGTACTGTGTGCAGTGTGTACGATCGTGCAGTGTGTACTATGTGTGTATTACTATGTCAGATCTTCCTTGTGGTACGTGGTGTACTAATGTGCAGTCCTCCGTGTACTGTGTTGTGTCCTGGTACTTGTGCTCATCTCCTGTTACATGTGGTGCTCTGTGTACTATGTGTGACTTTCAGTCCCTGTGTACTATGTGCAATGTGTACTATGTGCAGTCTCCTGTGTACTAGGTGGTCAATTCGTGTACTATTGGCATACTCCTGTGTACTGTGCTTGCAGTGTGTACATGTGCAGTCCTCCTGTCTGGGTGTCAGTTACTGTAGTCTCTGGATATGTTGCGGTGTGTACTATTCTGTGCTCCTCTTACTTGCATGTGTACTATGATCGTCTAGGTGTGATGTACTTATGTGCAGTCTCCTGTGTCTAATGTGCAGTGTGTACTATGTCGTCTCTGTCGCTGTGTCAGGTCTATGTGCAGTCCAGTGTCTAGTGTGAGTCGTCACTTGTTGAGTAGTACGTGGCAGTGTGTACTATGTGCAGTCTCCTGTTTCCTGTGTCGCAGTGCTGGGTACTGTGGTGCAGTCTCTGTGGTATGGCATGGTTCCCATGTGCATCTCCTGTGTCTTGTGTTGGTGACGCTGGCATGTATACTATGTTCAAGTCTCGTACTGCGTAGTGACTAATGTGCAGTTCTTGTCCTCTCGTGACTGTGTGCTGTGTGCAGATTCTCTTGTGCAGTCCTGTGTGGCTACGTCAGGTATGTGTTGCAGTGTGTACTAATGTGCAGTCTCCTGTGTACTATTGCAGTGTGATCTAGTGTGCAGTGTTCTCGCCCCCCCCCTGTGTACTGTTGTGCAGTGGTTACTGTCAGCTCCTGGTATGTGTGGCAGTGGTTGAGTCTCTTACTATGTGTTAGTCGCCCTGTGTACTAGTGCAGTGTATGTAATTACTGTGCAGTCTGTACTGTCCATGTTACTATTGCTAGTGCCTGCTTATGTGCAGTGTGTACTATGTGCAGTCTCCTTTGTACTATTTCAGTATACTGTTATAGTTCCCTGTGTACTTGTGTGCAGTGTGTACTATGTGCAGTCTCCTGTGTACTGTTTGTCAGTCGGCCTGAATGTGCAGTCTCCTGTGTACTATGTGCAGTGTTTACTGCTGTGCAGTCTCGTGTACTCTGTGCAGTGTGTACGTGTACGTGTGCAGTCTCCTGTGGTACTATGTGCAGTGGTGTACTATGTGCAAGTCCCTGTGTACTAGTGCAGTGTCGTATACGTGTGCAGTCCTCTGTGATACTGGGCAGTGTGTTACTGTGTGCAGTGTTAATGTGTTTACCTATGTGGATTACTGTGCTATGGCGGGCGTGAGGTACTATGTGCAGTGGCGAGGTAACCAAATCGCAGTTGGGTATAAGCACGGGGGAGCCAGATTTGTGGCACGCCGTTCTTCATGAATCTGGCGCCCCCTGAACGCGCCCCCGACAGAGGGGCCCACCACTATTGGTGGCACCTTTTTTTCATGGGGCACCTTTTACATGGGCGGCACCTGTTTACAGGGGGCACCTTTACAGGCGTGCACACTTCTGCTAGACTTTGCACGATAATGTGCTGCACGATCCGACGCACCGGACGCCTCCTAATTTGTGTCACGGCTGCACTAGCTATTCATCACGCACACCAATTGAGGGGGTCGTCGGGTGGCACAGTTGGACCGTGTTTGGTGCTGACACTTCTTAAATACATGTGCAAGCTGGCACATAAAGGATGTGCAAGGTCAGACAGAAACACGGCGCACCTTCGTTCAGGGTCAACCTGGACATATTGGTGCCAATCGGCAAATTAATCCCCTAGCAACTAGCGATGGCGCAATTGGAAGGGGCTGTGTATCATGGTCAATCATCGCTGGGGCTAGTAACTAGGGGGTCAGTGTGATCCATATGGCTGTTGACCGGCAATAGGTTCGGATCTCACGGTCCGACACTGAACCACCGAACGCAAACGTAGGGTTCTTTTGGACAGTTCTATGGTCTATTTTTGTGGGCTGTCGTGCCCATCAGATCATTAAAGTGGCTTTGGTGCTTTAATAAATGTTCTCATGGTCTATTTTCTGTCTGGGATTTTTTTATCAAAAGTCCAAAAAAAAAGTCTCAAAATGCATAAAAAGTCCCAGCACATACACCAGGGGACTGGAGTAAACCATGAGACTTTTTTATGAATGGATCTGGCTTTGCACGGTGTTGCACTAGCAGTAGTTCTATGTTTAGGCCAGAATAATGAAAGAGTGTGTGTATATAGTCCTGTGAGACTTTTTTAGCCGTGAACGTCTCAAAAATCCTCAATTTGACCACTTGAGACTTTTTTTACGCCAAAAAAAAAAAAGCCCAAGAAAACCAATGAAATAACCCCCTATGTGAGTGTAATCAGGACATATGGAGGAGGGCAAATCTTGCCCCTTCCTCATCATGAAAGACCCCCAATAAAATCCTACTGATGATCCAAGGTCTCCGAGAATTGAGGGCGGCAGCACCATTTACGATTCGCAGGATACAGTGTAACATGGGAAGGAAGGGAATTTTCAAGAACATGGGAGGGGGGGGGAGGGTGTTGAGGGACCAGTTCTAAAAGATGGTCTACCTGACCTCTGTGCCCAGGCTGGGTTGACTCTCTTCCACTCTCTTCATGACATGACCAAATAAGGGTTGGACCAACTCTAATGACGAGGCCTTTACGTTGGGGTTATATAAACATTATCTGTCTCTTTCTCCTCTCCATTAGGCATGGCAACTGACCTGAGAGCCGAGCTGGACTGCTCCATTTGTCTTACACTTATACGATCCTGTAATGGTGAGATGTGGACACACTTCTGCCGGGTCTGATTGATCAGCACCTGAATACACAGGCAAGTCTCGAGGATTCCTGCCTGAATGTAGAGAAGGTTTCAGGAGCGCCCACCACTGATGAGGAACTAGCTCTGCGGAAGATAATGGAGAATTACTGACCACTCCACCAACACAGAAGGGAACCGGGTATCTGCACTTCTGTGTGGACTCTCCTGTACCTGCTGTTGAAGTCCTGTCTGATGTGTGAGGCTTCTCTGTGTGATAAACACCTGAAAGTCCACAGCAAGTCACCAGAACACGTCTTATCTGATCCCGGTACTTCCTTTGAGAACAAAAAATGCTCTGTACATAAGGAACTCTTGAAGTATTATTGCACTGAGGATGAAGCTTGTATCTGTGTGTCCTGCACCGTGGCTGGAGAACATCAGGGACACCAGGTGGAGATGTTGGATGAGGCTTATAAAAAAAAGAAGAAACGACTAAAAAATCTTCTGCAGAAAGTGACCATTAAAAAAGAAGAAACTGAAAAAAGAGTGAAAAATCTAGAGGAGCACAGGAAAAAATCACAAGTGAAGACAGCTAAGTTAACAGAAAGAGTCACTGCCCTGTTTGTAGACCTCAGGAAAAGGTCAGACAACCTTGAAGAAAGGATCCTGAGTGAGATCTCCAGGCAAGAAGAGCAGGTGTCCCTCTCACTCTCTGATCTGATCCAGAAGCTGGAGATACAGAAGGACGAGCTGTCCAGGAAGATGAGGCACATTGAGGAGCTGTGTAACATGACTGATCCACTGACTGTGTTACAGGAACCAGACACAGGTGACTTGTGTGATCCTGAGGAGGGGGGAGGTGATGAGGACACAGGGGGACATGATAACCAGCGCCATGATGTAGATGGTCTGGATGTGACTGTGATCTCAGACACATTTCACACAGTATGTGACATAATATCAGGTATAAGGAGCGGGATCTATGTGGAGGGTCCTGCAGACATATTACTGGATGTAAACACGGCCGGTAATTATATCACTATTTCGGACGACCTGAAAACGGTTTCTGTTTCAAAAATAAACCAGAATCGTTCAGAAACAGGAGAGAGATTCGAGTACAATCAAGTTTTAAGCAACAAGAGTTTTTCCTTAGGACGACATTACTGGGATGTGGACATTAGCAATGCTGGGAGTTGGAGGGTGGGGGTGTGTTACCGCAGTATGGACAGAAGAGGACTTAAGTCGTACATTGGAGGTAACGACAAATCCTGGGGCTTATTTGGAGGGCTGTTTAATACTCGTTATGGAGTGATACATAACACTAAATATATCCAGCTACCTGACAAGATCTCCAGTGGCAGAGTCCGGGTCTGTCTGGATTATGAGGCGGGGGAGTTGTCCTTCTATGAGATGTGTGACCCCATCAAACACTTATACACCTTCACTGCCTCCTTTACTCAGCCTCTTTATGCTGTATTATGGATACATTATGGATGTCTAAGAATATCCGAGAACTTGATAGTAGCGTCCAAAGTCCATCAAGAAACTGGCAGCGCGACGTAACTTCTTCCTATGAACATTTGACGCTATTAGATGGAAATGCTTCGTATTGCATTGAATGGTTGCATCTTGGTTGGATTACTGCACGTTTCACTGGAAGGGGGAGACTTATCGCTGCTTCTACGCCCGTTTTTTTTGGCATAGAAGCAGTGGAATAATCAGTTTTGCTCACCGGCCGCACCGCTCGCCACAAACATCGAGAGGCCTAAACCTCTTGATGTATCCGGCACGACGAGGGGAGATGTGGCCACCATACACTTCGTGGTTCAACGTGTGTATGGATTTCCAGTGGTGCCTGGTACAAATCTCGTCCTGCTTCCATAGCAAATGAGCCATAGAAAGCGACTTATTTCTAGATACTGAGGCCGCGTTCAAACGTTACGTTTTCAAAGGCAACAGGGCCGAATGCATAACCGTTTCCACTGAGACGTCGACGTTCCGGAATGAGCCCCACATAATACAAATCATTGGAAACGTACGTAAATATGCGTTTTGGCCTGCTGGTTTAAAAACGTAACGCAACGTGTGAAGGCGCCATCAATGGTCAATCCAACCGCCTCAAATCCGCCACAGAACACCGCGATGCATCCGCCCTATTCGTCAAGATGTCACTTTATAAAATGAAAACAATAAAAACAAGTTATGGGGGTTTTTTTCTGCATTTTAAAATAAACTATTTTAGGTTTTCATCTTTATCTGTTGTTTGTTTGTTTATTTAAGGCCAAGTTCGCACCTCAACAAAACAATAATAACAAAAGTCTAACGGATCCGTTGCAATGTCTTGGTTTCATTGGACGTCCAGTGGCCGCTCGCGCCACTTCCAATAGGCCGCGTTCCCATGTGGTTTTCGAATTTGGGATTGAAGCACAATCGCAAACGTATTTAGGGTACATTCACACACGGTGCGCTGGAGTAAAGGAGAGGTGACCCCTAATCCCTCCATAGGAAACAGCGGCGCACAGCCGGACACTTGCAAAAAGATAGAGCATTTCATCCACTGGGATCCACACCTGCTTTTGGCTTCCAAAACTGCATCAGAAAATCTGAATGTGTGAATAAGGCCAAATGCATGTGTCTGGTAAAGAGGAATACACTTAGAAGTGCCCACCAGGATTCATCAGGAGGATCCATCATACTTAGGCTGGTGCCACACGTAGCGCTTTGTCTGCACTTGCAAACGCAGACAAAGTCGCGCCCACCGGGGCGGGCCTCGGCCTGATCGCATCGGCGTTTCTATGGAGGAATGAGCCGCCGGTGTTTTGCGTTAAATTAACGCAAACCACCGGCGGCTCGTTCCCAATCGCATGTGTCCATAGAAACACTGATGCGATCGGACCGAGGCCCGCCCCGGTGGGCGCGACTTTGTCTGCGTTTGCAAGCGCAGACAAAGCGCTACGTGTGGCACCAGCCTTAGCGCCAGCGTAGGATAGATCCATTGGATCTTGAGAAACTACTTCCCGTTGCACTTTAACCGCATTTACAGAAACTGTTTCAGCAAAAGGAGAATCTACAATCAGACTGGACATAAACCAACCTGAACCCACTGGGGAGGGGCATTTATCATGGGTGCTATGCCAGTTTTCTTCCAAGGGGGCAGGCAGTGGGCCAGGCAATAACTATACTATGTGCCAGGACCTGGCACAGGTTAAAGCACAATTCTATTGGCAGGAAATGATCCACGGGTGCAGCTGTACACGGGATATACTGATGATGCACCAGCTCTTGATAAATTACGCCCCCCTATATCGAACAATTCTGATAGGGTGGATGATGCTGGATGATTTCTCTGAGAAAAAGAAAAATGAGAAATTTTCTCCAAAAACTGACCACAGAGAAAGAGGAATGGCCTGGTGTAGAATTGACAATGTAGTCACCCACCGGATCAATCAGGAAGCTGGAGCGTGGTGGAGGCGTGAGGTTACCATGCACTCCCCCCATGGTGCTTGTTACTGAGCATTTCAGCAGAAACACATCAACATTCGGGCAAGCGCCTCCCTCGCAGTCTTCCATAACGCAAAAAAAAACTTCTCAGCTGTTGTGATGCGTTTGAAACGCGTGTGTCAACGCAAACAAAATGCAACGTGTGAATGTAGCCTAAGGGTGGCGTCACACGTGGCATTTTGAACCCGTTTTTAGTCATGCGTTTTCAGTCTGTTTGAAAATGCATCAGTTTTTGACCAGTTTTAATTAAGATAATTGGTAAAACCTGTCAAAAACGGATGCGATTTCAAAAAAACGCATGCGTTTTTTAAAGGACTGCTTAAAAACGGACCAAAAATGGGTTCAAAATGCCATGTGTGGCATCACCCTAAGGGTGCTTTCACACGATGAATTGCGTTTCGTATTTGGATGCGTTTTTTGACGCATTCCAAAGGCTTTAGGCTAAAACGCAATGTAATCTCAGCATGTGATCAAGGCTGAAGCCATTGGAATTTGTCAAAAACCATCAAAAAATGCAACGCATTGTGTGAATGCGCCCGGCTGCATTCCATCTTCCGGGACATGGAGGGGCACATCCTAATTGTATATGTCTTTCAACAAAAACGCATGTGATCGGTAATGTGCACTCCGTGTTTTGCTTGTAAACAATACAAAACACTGGTTGTTTCTGAGGGTGGTGACACACATGGCGCTTTTAGTTAGCGCATTTTCAGATCATAAAAAACGCATGCACTAAAAACGTCCCAAAAACGTCCTAAAAAACGCCATGTGTGTCACCACCCTTATCGATCGCATACGTTTCAATGCAGGGCATATGCGATTAGGCTGAGCCCTGTCACTTCAAGCATTTGTATACGCAGCTCTGTAACGGCGCTTTCACACGATGCGCTGCGTCGTGTTTTTGATGCATTCCAAAGGCTTCAGCCTTGATTACAGGCTCAGGGCGCGTTCACACGTTGGGTTTCGGTTGCGTTTTCATTGCGTTTGAAACGCATATATAACAGCTCATGAGAGGTAATTTGCCTAATTACATTACCGTTTACGTTTGTAAACACAGTGTTAACACATGCGTGTGCGCTAACATCGCGTTTATGGTGCGTTTTGTAAATGGAAATGTTAACAGTGATGTAATTAAGCAAATCACCTCTCCTCAGCTGTTGTATATGCGTTTCAAACCCAATGAAAACGCAGGTCAAAACGCAACGTGTGAACGCGCCCTGAGGCTACCTTGTGTTTCCACTGCATCTGCTAAAACTCAATGTAATCTCAGCATGTGATCAAGGCTGAAGCATGTAGAATGCGTCAGAAACGCATAAGGGTGATGCCACACATGGCGTTTTGAACCCGTTTTTGGTCATTTTTTAAGCAGTCCGTCAAAAAACGCACGCGTGAGAAACATGTGTCGCCGGCCTAGAGGATCCTTTCTTCCCAACTGATTTCAATAGACTTGCAATGTTGTCAAAAAAAGATGACAATAAAATAATGAAAACAACACTCAGGACGCATTAACGTTCCGTAGCATCACAGTTCGTAACACGACGCTAGCGCACAGGGGGCGGGGCACAGGTTGATCGCATATGCTTTTCCCGGGAAAGCATGCATGATAACCCGATCACATGTGTCTTCCTGGAAACGCACATGCGATCGGCTCAAGCCCCGCCCCCTGTGGTGCTAGCTCTCGTTAAAACGCGATGCTAGCAGAATGTGAACGTGGCCCTAACGGAAATAACAAGTGTCCGATTTTTTTAACGGATTTGTTTAAAAACTGATACTTTGCTACTGATGTACCTGTCGAGACGTGATTAAATCACAATCAGTTTTTTAAAAAAAAAATAGAAGCCGAAACGCAAATGGGACTGGCCCTTAGATTCCCATCTAGCAAATGATCTAGGATACAAACAGAGTCCATAAACTTCCGTCTTCTAATCTGCTGGTGTGCTGTGATGGCTGTTATACTGGTGAACATCCTCTGCTAACAGTCAGATGATATTACAGATAGGATGGATCGTCAGGTGAAGGGAGTGGGCTGACTGCCTCCAGAGAGCAGAATGAACAAGAGATATAAGCTGTTTTGACTGCCGAAAGCATAAGTTCTTCTGTCTGTAGCTTCTTCCTGGAATTGTTGATCTCTCCTCATTGTGTTGTTGGGTGGAATATGCTAATGACTGGACAAAGGAATGCAGAACAGAACAGAAACAGTCCAGGATAGGAAGATCTACTCAAAGGAACAACCTCTTCCGGGGCATAATGGGTGGACACACCTTCTAGATTCTGAATCCTACACTTCAGTTTCTTCCTCTGTCAGCCAGGCGTCTGTGATCTGCGGAGGAGCTGGACTGCTCCATCTGTCTGGGCAGTCATGATCACTGTCAGGTAGAGTGTACAGACTGCTGCAGATTGGGATGTGGACACAACTTCGTGCCGGGACTGATTGTCGTGTTGCTGGATACACAGGGGGTCTGGAGGTTATTCAGTGTTCTGATGCAGAGAAAAGTTTGTGGAGCGGCCCGGCACTGATGAGGACTTTACTTTGAGGACATGTGGAGAATTTCCTGCAAAACGAAGTACAAGGAGGTTGTCACCGGGATCTTCTGCACTTACTGTGTTGGACTCTCCTGTACCTGCTGTGAGGTGAATGTGTGTGTGGTGGTGAAGCTTCTCGTGTGATAAACACATGAAGTCCACCGCAAGTCACAAGACACGTCTTATCTGACCCCAGCACTTCCTGGACAACCGGAATGTTTTGTCCATAATGAGCTCTTCAAGTATTATTGCGCTGATGATGCTACATGTATATGTGGTGTCCTGCAGTTTGGTTGGGAGAACATCAGGGACCATGGGGGTCGGACTTGGGGACTTGGGATGGACCGTGCGTTTTGTAAATGGAAATGTTAACAGTGATGTAATTAAGCAAATCGCGCCCTGAGGCTACCTTGTGTTTCCACTGCATCTGCTAAAACTCAATGTAATCTCAGCATGTGATCAAGGCTGAAGCATGTAGAATGCGTCAGAAACGCATAAGGGTGATGCCACACATGGCGTTTTGAACCCGTTTTTGGTCATTTTTTAAACAGTCTGTCAAAAACCGCATGCGTTAAAAACGTGTGCCGCCGGCCTAGAGGATCCTTTCTTCCCCAACTGATTTCAATAGACTTGCAATGTTGTCCAAAAAAGATGACAATAAAATAATGAAACAAACACTCAGGACGCATTCACACGTTCCGCTAGCATCACGTTCGTAACACGACGCTAGCGCACAGGGGTGCGGGGCACAGGTTGATCGCATATGCTTTTCCCGGGAAATGCATGCAATTGATAACCCGATCACATGTGTTTCTCTGGAAACGCACATGCGATCGGCTCAAGCCCCGCCCCCTGTGTGCTAGCGTCTCGTTAAGAACGCGATGCTAGCAGACGTGTGAACGTGCCCTAACGGAAATAAAAGTGTCCCGTTTTTTTAACAGATTTGCATAGCTCCCAACCGTCCCGATTTTGACGGGACTTTCCCGTTTTTCATACCTCTGCCCTGCGTCACGGGCAGCTATGAGATTGTCACGGATCCTCCGGCTTCTACAGACATCCGGAGGGAATCCTTTTCAGAGAAGTGTCTGGCTTAGCAAAGAGCAGGGACCACGTCATCAGCTTCAGATCAGCATCTGTCCATATATGGTCACTGCATCTCCTAGGGTTCCCCAGAGCAGACATCGGGCAGGGAATCCTTTTCAGAGAAATGTCGGCTTAGCAGAGAGAGCAGGGACCACGTCATCAGGTCAGATCAGCATCTGTCCATATATGGTCTCCAGGGCTTCCCCAGACACAAGCTCTTTGTATAATTAAATTAAATAAAGTTTTGGCCAGGCTGAGAATCGAACCTGGGACCCTGTGTACTGCAGACAGGAGCTTAACTAACTGAGCTATAAGCCCAGTGATACAGAGCTGAGGATTTCTGGTAACTAAGACATGTTATCTGCCATTTACACTGTGATACAGACTTACTGCACTAATATATAGAGAGGGATCTTCTCAGAGATTATTATTGTAATTATTGAGACTATTATTATTATTATTATAAATGTTATTATTTTTATTATTATGGAGATGATTATTAATAATAGTAAATATATGATATTGTTTGTATGTTTGAATCGGCTGTATATGTTGTATGTTCTACTACATATATCACCTCACTGCCCCCTCACTACATATATCACCTCACTGCTCCCCTCACTACATATATCACCTCACTGCTCCCTCACTACATATATCTCCTCCTCCCTCATTGTTGTTGGTCGTATTATGTTAATGACTGAACACAGGAACACAGAAAGAAAAAAAAACAGGCCAGGATAGGAAGATCTACTCAAAGGACCAACCCCTTCCGGGGCATAAAGGGTGGACAAACTTTCTAGACTGAGAATCTAACTCTTCATTTTCTTCCTCTGTTAGCCATGGCGTCTGCTGATCTGCGAGAGGAGCTGGACTGCTCCATCTGTCTGGAGACTTTTACAGATCCTGTAATGCTGAGATGTGGACACACTTCTGCCGGGTCTGTATTGATGAGCATCTGAATAGACAAGATGAGTCTGCTATTTTTTCCTGTCCTGAATGTAGAGAAAAGTTTGTGGAGCGTCCGGCACTGATGAGGAACATTACTTTAAGTAACATTGTGAGGAATTTCCTACTTAACGAGCCACGCAAGGAGGTCTTATCTGATCCCAGCACTTCCCTGGAGAACAGGAAATGTTCTGTCCATAATGAGCGCTTCACGTATTACTGCCCTGCTGATGCTACATGTATATGTGTGTCCTGCATATTGGTTGGAGAACATCAGAGACATCGGGTGGAATTGCTGGATGAGGCTTATGAGAGGAAGAAGACAGCACTAAAAAAGGCTTTCAAGAAACTTACAACAAAGAAAGAGGAGACTGAGGGAAGAGTCCAGAGTCTGGAGGAGAGCAGGAGAAAAGCTCAAGAAAAAGCATCTGGAGAAGCTGAGAGAGTCACTGCCCTGTTTATAGACATCAGGAGACTGTTGGACGACCTGGAGAAGAGGGTCCTGAGTGAGATTTCCAGGCAGGAGAAGGAAAAGTCCCTCTCACTGTCTGCCACTATCAAGAAACTGGAGATACAAAAGGACGAGCTGTCCATGAAGATGAAGCACATGGAGGAGCTGTGTAACATGACTGATCCACTGACTGTGTTACAGGAACCCGAAAACAGGACATAGGTGATTGTGTGATCCTGAGGAGGGGGAGGTGTGAGGACACAGGGGGACATGATAACCAGTGATGTAGATGGTCTGGATGTGACTGTGATCTCAGACACATTACACACATTATGTGACATAATATCAGGTATAAGGAGAGGGATCTACATGGAGGATCCTACAGACATACTACTGGATGCAAACGGAGTTGTCATGCTTCTGTCTGTGGACTCAAGTCATGAACAAGACGCAGACACACTCCCAATTATGATGGCCGCCCAGGGCAGAGGAAGAGACGAAAGAAGGCCAAGAGATACTTACCAATTATACAGGTATCGTTCCCCCCCAAGAAACCCTCACTCTAGAGAGTCTCCTGTTCACTATCCCATGGAAAGGGGTCCCATGGGAAGGGGTCGTATACTTTGCTGTTGGAACTGTGGAAGGTCTGGCCATTTAAAGCGTGATTGCCGCCATAAAGGCCATCCACATGATAAGTAGTTTCCCTTAAGCCCCAATCTCTATGTGGGTTGGTAACACTGTCAATAGACAGGACCCCTGTCAAGTTTTTGGTTGACACAGGTGTGGGAGACGAGGGTAGAGCATCAAAGGTACCACTCACCATCCCTATACTGTTAAGGAAAACCTAGCTGAACGATCAAATCCTGCCATTTCTACTTGTCTTATTTTCCTTAAAAGTACTCTAACAGAGAATACATTTTAAGATGGCCACGGCATCCTCAACTGCACCTAAAACTTTGAGGCTGAGGATTTTCAGGGATTCCCTATGGTGACATAAGCGTGAGACAGCAGGGAAACTCTCCAATCAAGAAGATGCCTGATTATGCTTTGTACACTCCTCCTCTTCTACTTTTTTCTACTTTTCTATATAGACTTGTGAAACAAATAAACCTTGCACAGTGCTGATTTACCCAGGGTCGTAGCATAAGCGAGACTTGAATCAGCAATTGTCTGAATCATTCCTTGCGACATGCACACATGCTTTACGAATTTGCAACACACGACTGAAGCACACTGAAAGAGGATATTATAAATGCTTCCCTAACAGTTGGAGGCACTGCTGGGATCCCAGTGAAGCAGGACCAGGACGACCCCTCATTCCGGCACTGCCTGCAGCCTCGGGATCACCGCTTCCCGACCGGGACTGATCAACTGTTCCGTGCCCGTGACACGAGGGGTGGTGATGCTGTGGATTGTAGGGTAAAATATATATATAGCCACCTTGTGTCCTGCACCAAGGGAATTGTTATACAGCTCTGTGTGAGATTGAAAGAAGTGCCTCAGTTGTATGAACGTGCTCACTGAGCCAGAACAGAAAGGGTTGTTTGAAGGTCAGACAGGATACTGAGAGGAACGGAGCGGGACCGCAGGAGACACGGGACGAGTGTCTGGGATTTAGACACAGGCTGCCAGGATAATGGGTAAATAGGCCGGGTGTCTGGGATTTTGACAAGCAATTAGGACAGGATTGAGATCATTAAAAGGGGCCTTCTGATAAGACTCTGGAACTGACACGCAGTGAGCTAAGTCTCTGTAACTGGTGATTGGTGAGTTTGAAGGTCAGCCCTTATGCAGGTGAGCAGCTGCACCGTTAAGGTTCTCGGGATAAATTATGCTGCAGTCTCGGACGAGAAAGAACGTCCTCCTGGAGGGAGCCACTGGCGTAATAGCGATAATTCACTGCAGCTAAAGGAAAGATGCACAGACAGAAGGTTGGATTGATATAAGTAGACAGTTGGTTGTTGAGAGTTAAGTAGGAATGATGGAAAAGTGCAAACTTGCCATAATGGAACATAAGGGCTGGTAGCATTGTAGAATTAGAAAGAGAAGAAAGAAAAGCGATACAAGCGCCACATGTGTGAAAGCAGTTTTAGTGAAGAAATATGATTGGTAATCTGCTCACCTTTCCTGGTTGTACAAGCGGTACAACTCGTAAAGTACAACTCGAACAGTAAACAGTAAATGTATTGCGATCTTCCAGGCTATCTGCGGTGCCAATCACTCCGAATAATTCCTTTTCATAAACGAACATCTTTATTCATACGCTGAACAATACGCGTTTCGAGCCCGGACCGTATATGCTGTATATAACTGAGGAAGAACCTGGAAGATCGCCATACATTTACTGGTAGTATTGTTGTGAAAAGAAAAGTAGTAGTGAAGTGTTGAAGGATTTGGATGTGTCAGAGGATCTGATGAATGTACAAATGAGCCTCTGGCTTTGATGGACGGACCAGGACAGAGTGACAGGAATCCTTCATAGTGCCCCTTGAAGAAAATTACAGGCCACACCAGCGGCCTATTAGACTCCACCCCTATACCTGGTAGGGCTTGTCACCTAGAGAAGATGACAAGCCCTACCATCCTTCAGTGGTGGCCATCTTAGAACTGTTAATTGCCTATGACTCTACTCTGTTGGCAGACATAAAGGCTGGTTGAGGATAATAGTTGTAGAAAATGACTAGTTTTTGTTGTAGTTTAGCAGCTGAGCACCCTTGTAGAATCTTGATAGATGTCTGGAATAAGAGCTGGCAAAAGGTGATTTCACCTAATTCCAGATTTCTGCTCAGATAATTCTTGGAGTGGGAAGTTTTTTGCTTGATTATGGTCCAGTTAAAACAGCTTTTATTCTGATGATTACAAAAATAAAAATCCTGTGGCTCAGAAGTGATTTTTACAGTATCTCCTGTACGTTGAAAAGGGAAATTCTGAGGGGTCCAAATCTGGGCTGCTTTGGCTGGGAATGCTGTGTCTGTGTTATCTAGTAGACAGGCTGGTAACCTTGTAAACGAGAGAGCGCAAGGGGGGATGAATCTGCATTTTGTTATGCTCAGAACTGACAGGCTAGTAACCTTGTAAGAAGGTTGGGGGCGACGTTGGGTCCAATATTTTAGCTGACACCCTAAAAGGCTTGAAGGATTCTACTTGTGATGCAAGAATACAGTATGCCTTGTTTATGCCACGTAATCCACAAACAGAGTTTGATGCCAAGTAGGAACAAACCACCAGCCCTATGATATGACCTTTGACTTTTGTTTCATTTTTGACTAAACACCAACACTTCATTTAAGTGTACCTGGCTTTTGTTGAGACGAGTCTGGAGTCTGGCCAGAACTTTATAGATAGCACAGAACGCTGGACTAGAGATAGTTAAGGGAGAATCCCATATGTCTAGATGAGATAAAGCAGAGATGTAAACGGTCAAGGTAAGAATTTCCACAGGAACTGTTTACAGCTTTTGGACACATGGGGTATGACCTAACAGTGTAGTGTACACCAAGTGCACTTTGCCAGCTGTTGTAACGGGGGGGTTACCAAAGGTGTTAACGGACTAGAGACATCTCTGCCAGACTGACGTACAGAGGGACCGACAAGACTGTTACAGAAAGCCATAAGAAACAGAGACCAGGATCGGTAGTTTCACAGACCACTGCCAAAGTGAGAATGAGAGAAGTTCCAGTCCCGTAAGGGGCCAGACCCAAGTGGGTGTGCTTCAACTTGCTGGGAGGATACGTTACTGAAGTGACTGCCCACATTCTAGGAAACGGAGACTGGGGGACTGGGGATAACGGACGAGGACGTCAGCAAGCACACTTTCCCCAAGACAGAGTTAGCTCCCATTGTAGAACTGATGTGGGACTCCTCCCCTGCAAGCCCAGTGAAGATTTAACCTGTTCCCGGTCAAGAAAAAGACCCTGAAAGAACATCCGGATACATGTAAGATGTTCCGTGACCTCCAAGCTGCCAATGAGTGTACTGGCAGCCATCTACGGGAATGCCACATTCTTCATTATTATGGATTTGGCAAATGACTTCTTCTCTGTGCCCCTACATGAAGATTGCCAATACCTATTTGCCTTTACTAATTAAGTATCCCAGTATACCTGCAGGCCTGGGATAAGATCTGCTGCCTCCAGCCTGATGCTGCCCCTTTCTGACTGGATTGCCTAAAACTATAGACCAAACCACAAAGGGGTTGTATCCAGCAGTCACCCTTGGGTATCAGGAGGTAGACTCTTACTCAAGTTATCTAAATTTGCATAATAAAGATATTCCTATGAGATCAACCACCCCTGAAACATATCAAACAGCCCCCCTGGAGTAGGGAAAGGTAGAGTAGAGATTTGAATCCCATATGTGAAATTCCACTAAATGGGAACATATCCATCAGGGATATGTTGTCATCCAACTGGTGAAGAGGAGAACGATGCACATATGGGCAGATCTGTAAGTCTCTCTAGACTAAAAGTAGCCAAGAGAAATTCCAGGATTTAGGGGGGACTGTTTAGGGAAGAAAAGCTGCGTAATCAAATCCTGTCATTTCTAGCCTCCTTATTTTTCCTAAAAGATACTGTAGTATAGAAGAAATAAATTTGAAGATGGCGCCGGCATCCTGGACCGCACCTGGATTGAGGTCCGGGGAACCCTGTGGAACCGCCCCGTAATGATGTGAGCAAGAGATGGCAGAAAGTTCTCCAATCAAGAGACTTCACTATCCAGGATGCCAGACATGTTATGCTTTGTACACCCCTACTTTTCTACTTTTATATACGAGCTTGTAAGGCAAATAAACCTTGCACAGTGCTGAGCAAACCAGGGCGAGAGCATGAGCAAGACTTGAGCCAGCAGTTGTCAGCAGAGTCATTCCTTTCGACGTGCACACATGCTCCACTGATTTGGAACACACAACAGACACGCACTAAAGAGGAGATTAGAAACCCACACCCCAACATATATATATCAGACAACCAGAATACTGTGACCAGGACAGGAAAGAAACAATATATCACCGGTTTCCGAGATTCCACCCAGAAGCCCCTACTGGCAGCACTCACTGTATGTCAAACTCTGGATCCCTCTCAGGCCCTTTTAGTTGCTAAAGGATTCAAGAAATCAGCTTAACGGCCCACAAAGGGCACCACTGCCCCTGTTCTATATATACGCTTGTACAGAAGAAGCGTTCCAAAAGGCCTAGGCTTGCTTCAACAGCGGTCACCCTGGACATGTAAGAAATTATTGCCGTGCCCCCGGAAGGAGCAAGAATACTTCCTGTGGATGGTGGAAAAAGGGGCGAATGATTTTTCCCTCACCTTTCTTCATGGATCACAGAGAGATTTTTACACAAATGAAGCCCCCATTTCAACCTTTAAGACACATTCACCCCCTAACTATAAGGCGGTCTTGGGATAGAGAGGGATAGCATCTACCTTCTACATGTGATGGAACCGAGGGGGGGGGGGGGGAGTAGGCTTTGCCCGTCTAACGGACCAGAGGAAAAGAGTTCGAGAGCGCATGTGAATAGATGAGTTAAGGGAACGGTAGGGATAGGTTAGCAATGTATATAGGGGGGATTGTGAGGAGAAGATTCTTATTGTCAGTTTTACTATTTTCTGAAAATACATTATTAAAGGGGTTGTCCACTTTAAGCCCATTTGAGCAAATAATTGATATTGTTTGTGAAATAAAAAGTCATAAAATTTTCAAATTTACTTTCTGTATCAATTCCCCATGTTTTCCAAGATCTCTGCATGTTGTCTGCTTGCTGTCATAAAACAGGAAGCTTCATCATTGACTTCCTGTAGAAAAAAAACACTGGTCCACGGTCATGTGATCTCACACAGGTGCATGTTATAGCACACAGTGTAAACAAAGCTATGTGATGCTTACGTGCCGTGCACCTGTGTGACATCACATGACCAGGGACCGGTGTTTATCTGCCGTGCACCTGTGTGACATCACATGACCAGGGACCGGTGTTTATCTACAGGAAGTAAACATAGAAGCTTCTTGCTCCCCTCACTACATATAACACCTCACTGCTCCCCTCACTACATATATCACCTCACTGCTCCCCTCGGGTCCAAATCTGGGCTGCTTTGGCTGGGAATGCTGTGTCTGTTTTATCTAGTAGACAGGCTGGTAACCTTGTAAACGAGAGAGAGCAAGGGGGGATGAATCTGCATTTTGTTATTCTCAGAACTGACAGGCTAGTAACCTTGTAAGAAGGTTGGGGGCGACGTTGGGTCCAATATTTTAGCTGACAGCCTAAAAGGTTTGAAGGATTCTACTTGTGATGCAAGAATACAGTATGCCTTGTTTATGCCACGTAATCCACAAACAGAGTTTGATGCCAAGTAGGAACAAACCACCAGCCCTATGATATGACCTTTGACTTTTGTTTCATTTTTGACTAAACACCAACACTTCATTTAAGTGTACCTGGCTTTTGTTGAGATGTTGGAGTCTGGCCAGAACTTTATAGATAGCACAGAACGGTGGACTAGAGATAGTTAAGGGAGAATCCACACTTTCCCCAAGACAGAGTTAGCTCCCATTGTAGAACTGATGTGGGACTCCTCCCCTGCTAGCCCAGTGAAAATTTAACCTGTTCCCGGTCAAGAAAAAGACCCCAAAAGAACAGCCGGATACATGTAAGATGTTCTGTGACCTCCAAGCTGCCAATGAGTGTACTGGCAGCCATCTCCGGAAATGCCACATTCTTCACTATTATTGATTTGGCAAATGTCTTACTCTCTGTGCCCCTAAATGAAGATTGCCAGTACCTATTTGCCTTTACTAATTAAGTATTCCAGTATACCTCCAGCCTGATGCTGCCCCTTTCTGACTAAATTGCCTAAAACTATAGACCAAACCACAAAGGGGTTGTATCCTCCAGTCACCCTTGGGTATCAGGAGGTAGACTCTTACTCAAGTTATCTATGCCGTGCACCTGTGTGACATCACATGACCAGGGACCGGTGTTTATCAACAGGAAGTAAACATAGAAGCTTCTTGCTCCCCTCACTACATATAACACCTCACTGCTCCCCTCACTACATATATCACCTCACTGCTCCCCTC
>WNYA01000823.1:0-53130 GCA_019512145.1 Engystomops pustulosus
AGTTACATCCTGTATTATACCCCAGAGCTGCACTCACTATTCTGCTGCTGGTGCAGTCACTGCATACATACATGACATTACTTATCCTGTACTGATCCTGAGTTACATCCTGTAAATCTTTTATTTTATATAAAAGTGAAAAACATAACAATAATAAACATAAATAAAGCCATAACTTCTGGCAAAAGAAATACAAAAGAACAAATATAAACGAAAATAAACTTACAAAACCTCCTGGCCCAGCCACACACTCACCACGCACTCAGCATGAAAACAAACAAAACCTTCACCCAGTCCCACCACCTAATTTTTTTTTTTTTTTTTTTTTATATCAAAATACACAGCAAAATACACATAAATAAATAAACAATAAACACAGAAATAACAATGAATATAACGGAAGTAACATTAATAACATTAAATAACATAAAATAACCTAAAATATAACTAACTAAATCCCACGCCCATCACCCTCCCCCCCCAGACACTGGTCTAACGTCCAAAGTTCGCGTTATATAGTCCAGACCAGTGCCCAGGATCGTACAGTCCAAGTCCAGTCCACCCCCCTCCCAACCTAACACCCTAACACCAACACCCCAAAACCAACCAACCTATATACACAAGAACTATAACTACATATAACTATACACACTGTACATAAGATACAAACACATTAAACATATCAACATATATCAAAACCACATAAAGCCCAGGTTCGGCGCCTGCAAGCCCCTACATCACTATAACCTCAGATACAAAACAAAAATCTACAGTGTCAGCTTCAGCCCAACACCAGGAGCGGAGATGACAGACTAAGGGACACTAAAGGAGAACCCCCTCCAAAGGAGAGAGGCCTCCCCGTGCCCAGCCCCTCATACTCCAGAGAGCGCACCTTCACCAGGTCACCCAGAATGTTCCTAACCACCTCATCCACCGGGAGGATTTTACGCTGCGTCGAAACTAAGCACCGTGCGTTCCACGTGTGGTACCTAACCACTAGACTAACTAGGAATAACGTGCAGCGGTCCCGGCCACCCAGGCCTCTGAATGCTCCATAGGCCCACTCCGCATAGGAGAGACCAGTTCGACCAGCGGGGGGGTCGGTTACACCTTCCTTGGGTACCTTAGTCAGGGAGGGAGAAGATCTTACACCTCCCTTCTTTTTACCCTTTTTCTTCTTTTTGGCGCCACGCTTACGCTTTCCCTCTAGCCACGCCCTATTATCCTCGTCCATACTCTCATAATGGGAGGAGTCTGAGGACGTGGCACCTTCCTCTCTCTCGATCCTCCTAACCTCCTCATCCAGTACATCATCCCCTGGGGCCTCAGCGACAGGTGTGGTCTCCAGGACAGCGCCAGAGGTTGTCTCAGCAGCCCGAAACTTCCCCCGCTCTCTCTCCTGTTGACGCTTCTCTAGACGCCTTAGCTGGGCAGGTGTCTTTTTCCTGTCTTTCTTCCCTGGCCCCTCCATTCCTCCGCCTCTGCTAGTCCCCTCCCCAGCAGATTCAGCCTCATGGCTTTCATCCGCTGAGGTTGAGCCCGCATTAGCCAAGGAAAGAGGACAACGACTGTACGGGTGACCGAGGTCACCACACAGGTTACACCTAATCTGCCCTGTACAGGATGCAGCGAGATGGCCAGCACCCTGTGACACAGCTTAGGCTGCTCCCGGTAGAAGATCAGGATCCGATCCCTCCCCAGGAAGGCTGATGAAGGGATGTGGGCGACTGAGATCCAGGCCCCTGACCAGATACCAAACTCGTCTCGATTTTTCTCTGGTACTCCCAGTACCTCTCCATAACGATTCATCCAGGTCATGATGTCAAAGCACGATAGTGATTAGTTACGGGTAAGAACGGTCACTGGCCAGACACTGCTTGCACAGCAAAGTCCCGCCACTCGGGCTCATTTTATCTCAGCTCATAGTTGGACCACAAGAGCTCAAGCCCCTCCGGCCGAACAAAGCTGATATCAAACTCAGATGTGCCATAGGGATGGATCAAGGCAAAGATGTCAGCTGCCTTGAAGTCCGTCTTCAGCAGCAGATCAACTACCCGTGCCCGAGGGGGAGACACATCACTGCCACGCCACCGAAGACGGACCACATTCCTACAGTTAGCACCCGGCCCGGTTGTCGGGAGCGGCCCTGATGTCTCCCTGCCTCTTTGCTCTCGGAAGGCAGACAGGCCGTGCCTCTCTATCCAAAACGACAAATCAACCTCCTGCACCGCTACATTGATCGTCCTTTCACCCTTCTGTAAGGCCTGCAGGAGGCGCCGTTGCAAAAAGCCATCCCCAGAGACGAGGATGATGGAACCCTACTTCCCCCAGCAGCGACACTGGCATAGCTCTTAATAGGGGCCGCCACTGGGGGAGCAACCGGACCAACCCCTGCACCCACCACATTAACACTACCCACCTCCATGCCACTCGCACCATCAGTCACTCCATCACTCACTCCCATAACTGGTAATGTTTCTGAACCACTCACACCAGCATTTGCTCCAGCTGGACCAGCAGCAACATTAGGGGCCATAAGGGAAATAGGGTACATAGGGGGCATGACCACCTCCGCATCTTCAGGCACAAGGGACGAGGGTCCCCCTTTAGGGCATTGACCCGAGGGGACCCCAACTTTTGTCACACTTGTGCCCTCCGCATCATCAGTAGCAGATGTTAATTTAGCTTTCTTATAATTGGGTAGAATTCGCCGCAGGTATTAGGCGCCGCTTTTCTTCACCTGCATCCGGACTTGGATCATCCCCAACACCAACACAAAATAAAATTTTACTGTCCTGTCTGGGAGGTCTGGAGCCCTCATCCTTAGCGACCCCTCCACGCTGCCGCCGCCCCCCACCTAAGTGATCAGCGGCAACAGCATGAAGAGGCGCTGAGGCACCGGAAGCCGCCACCAGTGCCGGGCTATCCCCCCCTCCCACTGGGGGACGCACCACAGCACTGGATTTTGATCGTATCGCCACATCCGAGCCGCCCTGACTGTCTGGCCTTGCGGACGAAGCCTCCCCTGCTCCCCCACTGTTACCACAAACAGAGACGGAGCCCATCGCCAGATCAGATATCACACCTGTAATCTCCCTGCACCCTGGCACTGAGTCCACTGCAGGACCTGCGCTGGGCTGGGTAACTGGGCTCACACAGTGAGCTGACCCTGCGGCCAGCTCGGGTTTTACGGGGAGGGAGCTATAGACTAGACTCACCACTTCGACGGATTTGGTCTTTTTCCTTCGTGGCTTGCTGCCCCCCGGTGCATCCTCCGGCGGATCGTCTCCAAAAGTAAAGTCCTGGAGGTGCACGGGGGACTTGAGCCGTCTGATCTCCTCCATCAGCGCCCCTCCCTGGTGGCTGTCACTATCCTCACCCGGGCCGGCAGAACCGCAGCCAGATGACATGGCCGCTTGTCCTGCAGGGGGCCCACTGCATGGTAACGGACTTTCCTCCTCCGTCTGACTCTCAGGCTGAAGCCCCATCAGCCGCCTCTGCTTCTCCTCCTCCATCTCCCGGAATCTCTCATCATTAAGGATCTTTTCTTTAAACGGCCCACTCCTCTCCAGCAGGTAAGCCTTCCTCTCCTCCAAGGCCTGGATGTCAGTCTGGAGCCTGGAAATCTCTGCCAGAATCTGCTCCTTCCTCCTCTTCTGGGCAGAGCTTGCCCTGGCATGGGCGCACCTGAGCTCCTCCCGCAGTCTCCTCACCGTCTTGCTGGCTTCTTCGTACTCAGAGAGGTGGCCCAGAGCCCGGGAGGCATAGGTGGAAATAGACTCCCGGGTCCTCAGCATTCCCCAGCCCTCTTCACTGAGGTCAGCCTCACCTCTCTGAGCACTCAGCTTTCCCGCGGTATCCAGCTTTTCCGAGGTACCCAGCTTTCCCGAGGTATCCAGCTTTCCCGCGGTATCCAGCTTTTCCGAGGTACCCAGCTTTCCTGAGGTATCCAGCTTTCCTGGGGTTTTGGTGCTTTTTGAAGCCTTAGCTGGCCTGGGGGTACTTGGAGCAGCATTGCTGCTGTTCCTTGCAGATCTTCTTACCCCCAAGGCTTCCGCAGCGCTGGCCGGTTCCTGGCTACCCCTGCCTCCCGCCGGCCTAGACCGGGAAGCAGGAGCCTGGGACTTGCTGCCCTGGCTCATGCCTGGAAACCCACTCCCTCCGTGGGAGAGGAGAGAGCAGGCCCCAGGTGGAGGTGGTTTTCCCTGGAGCTCAGGAGCAGCAGCAGCTCTGTGTAGAGCCCCTCACATATGTGTAAACCTGTACCTCACCACTGTGTAATGCCCCTCACATTTGTGTAACCCTGTACCCCACCACTGCTTAACAGCCCTCACAGATGTTTAACCCTGTACCCCACTACTGTGCAGTGTCCCTCACAGATGTGTCACGCTGCACCCCACTACTGTGCAGTGTCCTTCACAGATGTGTCACCCTGTACCTCACTACTGTGTAGCACCCCACACAGATGTGTAACCCTGTACCCCACCACTGTGTAGCGCCCCTCACAGATGTGTAACCCTGTACCCCAACACTGTGTAGTGCCCCTCACAGATGTGTAACCCTGTAACCCACCACTGTGTAGTGCCCCTCACAGATGTGTAACCCTGTACCTCACTACTGTGTAGTGCCCCTCACAGATGTGTAACCCTGTACCCCATTACTGTGTAGTGCCCCTCACAGATGTGTCCCGGGCCGGCAGAACCGCAGCCAGATGACATAGCCGCTTGTCCTGCAGGGGGCCCACTGTACGGCACCGGACTTTCCTCCTCCGTCTGACTCTCAGGCTGAAGCCCCATCAGCCGCCTCTGCTTCTCCTCCTCCATCTCCCGGAACCGCTCATCATTAAGGATCTTTTCTTTAAACGGACCGCTCCTCTCTAGCAGGTAAGCCTTCCTCTCCTCCAAGGCCTGGATGTCAGTCTGGAGCCTGGAAATCTCTGCCAGAATCTGCTCCTTCTTCCTCTTCTGGGCAGAGCTTGCCCTGGCATGGGCGCACCTGAGCTCCTCCCGCAGTCTCCTCACCGTCTTGCTGGCTTCTTCGTACTCAGAGAGGTGGCCCAGAGCCCGGGAGGCATAGGTGGAAATAGACTCCCGGGTCCTCAGCATTCCCCAGCCCTCTTCACTGAGGTCAGCCTCACCTCTCTGAGCACTCAGCTTTCCCGCGGTATCCAGCTTTTCCAAGGTACCCAGCTTTCCCGAGGTGTCCAGCTTTCCTGGGGTTTTGGCGCTTTTTGAAGCCTTAGCTGGCCTGGGGGTACTTGGAGCAGCATTGCTGCTGTTCCTAAATGCCACTTTTTCGCCATTTTTACAACATATAATAAAATGTCATAAAAAGTGCCGTAGACTACTTAAAATGACACCCCCCACAGCTCCGAGCACCCAAGTATGAAAACGTTATTAGCGCCAGAAGATGGCGAAATGAAATTGGTACAGAAAGTTTGAACTTTTCTAAATGTATCAAAAAACAATAAAACCCGTCTGTCCCCGTCATCGCACCGACCCAAAGAATAAAGTAGACATGTCATTTGGGGCGAACAGTGAAAATCGGTAAAATCCAAGCCCACAAGCCCGCAAATGCGTTTTTTCTCCAATTTTATTGCATTAGGAATTTTTCGGGCTTCCCAGTACACGGCATGGACTATTATATACCGTCACTATGAAGTGCAATTTGTTACACACAAAACAAGCCCCCGCAGAGCTCTGCACATGGGAGAATAAAAAAGTTATAGATTATTGAAGGTGGAGAGTGAAAAATGCAAAAACAACAAAGTGCCTGGTTGTTAAGAGGTTAACAGTGCTATCAGTGCGAGTATATATATATATACTCTACAGTAGTATAGGCTGAGTAATGGTGTCCCTGGCTATCAGCACAGAATGAAGATGTGCTGCAGCAGCTGAGGCGAGTGTCCGCACTGTTATATAGACCCTGATCATGGACAGGAGGGGGGTTACCCTTACACATGTCATCTAGGGGCCCAGATTTCAGAGGAGCCCCATAAAGGGTTAGGATATAGCTGGATCCCCCGTATACTCAGGCTGTGAATGTGTCCTGCTGTTCTATTCATTATGAGGGAGTCCGAAAGACCTGAGGCGACCCCTTACCCGTCAGTCCTATAGACATGGGATGAGTGGCAGGGGCTTTACTCAACAGGCTACTTGTGGGGAACAGGACCCCCTGTCCTCAAGACTGTTGGGGTGTGATCCCTTATCATATAGAGGAGTAGGATTATACTTAGGACAACCCCTTTAAACTAGATGCTATAGGACGCTAACCCCCCCCCCCCCCCCCCCTGCTCTCTGGATTACAAATCCGCTTCTATTCATATGAAAGGCGTCTGCAATGACTCGGATCAGCCACTACACAGGAAATGTCGCTATCTGCTTCCTGTTCTGTTCTCTGTCTATCAGCTAATGAGAACATTTGATCTGAGGGGGTAATAATAGGTGAAAGACCCCATCAATGTAAAACAGAGGACCTATTCTCCGAATCCAACCAGATCAAATATATAACACTGCAGTCTCCTCAATAATCCTGTACCCTATGGAGCGGCAGGAGACAGGATACAATGTATCTATAGGGGATGATACAACAGACTGTTACATTGTACTAGTGACATTCACCAATCAGCGATGATGTCACCAGAATCCAGAACATCAGATGGACCCCGACAAGAGGCGACACTTGTACACGACATCTGACCCGCTGCTTCCCCCTGCAGAACGCTCATCCATGCGCCATTGTCTAACAGGGGCCTATAATTATCAGGCAAAACCTCTAATTACAGAGGGGAAGCGAAACACGAGGCAGCACAGCACCGGCACCGCCCCTCATATCCCCCAAATACACAGGAAAAGCTGGAAAATGCCTGGATCCTGCAGGAAGAGGCTGCTGTGCAACAATGTAACATAGGATAACACACCCAAAAATGCTCCACCTCCCTCTCCCCCAAATATCAGAGAACTCCCACTCTCTTAGCTAGTAACTGGGAATTATAGCAGTGGATGCTGGGACTTGTAGTGCCAAAATATATATAAATGTCTACATATATAAGCTCTGGACATGGAGTCAAGGAGGACCCCAACCTCCTAGAGTGCACACCTGGCCCCGGCTCCTCCTGGGAGCCCACACCCGGCCCCGGCTCCTCCTGGGAGCACACACCCGGCCCCGGCTCCGCATGGGAGCACACACCCGGCCCCGGCTCCTCCTGGGAGGTCACACCCTGCCCCGGCTCCTCTTGGGAGCCCACACCCGGCCCCGGCTCCTCCTGGGAGCCCACACTCGGCCCCGGCTCCTCCTGGGAGCCCACACTCGGCCCCGGCTCCTCCACGGAGCCCACACCCGGCCCCTCCACGGAGCCCACACCCGGCCCCGGCTCCTCCTGGGAGCCTACACTCGGCCCTATTTCCGCATAGGAGTGCACACTCAGCCCCGGCTCCTCCTGGGAGTGCACACTCATCCATAGTTTTGCATAGGAGTCCACACCCGGCCCCGGCTCCTCCTGGGAGCCCACACTCAGCCCTAGTTCCACCTAGGAGTATACTTTGAGGTTTAACACCAGCAAAGTGTGAACAGTGACTGACAGCCATCGGATACATGAAGACATCGCCCATCTCCTGCCTCCTGCCAGCGGGTGACACCTGTCTGTGTCTGACGATGACAAATAAGGATTTCATTCAGTGAAGGAGCAAACAAAAATGTGCTCAGCAAATAACAGCACAAAAAGCAGGAAACAATCCACCCAACACCCAGGCAAAAAATATACATATGGTTTATTATGAGACAGAAGATGTGAATATGATAGCAATGGTACTGAAACAGGAGACCATAAAAAAATAAAAATAAATGAAAAAAAAATAAATATAAATAATAAAATAAATGTGAAAATTTGTAGTAAAATATACAAAGATTAAAAATGTAAAATATACATATAAATAATTCTAAATGTAAAAAAAAAACGTAAAAAAATGGCAAAATATATAGAGAAAAAAATAGATGAAAAAAAATTAGAATATTTAAGTAAAAGCTCGATGATTAAATAAATTCTAAATATTACACAAATAAATACCCTAATAATATATAAAACAAATAATAAAAAAAAATCCACAATATTATGTATATACAAATAAATTAAAAAAACCTAAAAGATAAAATAAAATGCTAAATATTAAAGACATAAAAAAAATCTAAGGAATAAAAAAAAGGGGCAATCAAATGCAAAATAGAATTAAGACAAAATCGATTCAGTAAAATAAATTAAAAATACTGAGAATTATATCAAAACAGGAATGGGGGCAAAATTTTCCCCAAACATTTTGACTTTGTCCACAAAAAAATAAAAAAGACATAAAACACACACAGACGTCCTACGGTACCTCCGAAATGCACTTTCTTCTTGAATTTGGAAGAGTCTGCCATAGTTTCATCCAGGCTGGATGTGACCATCTCACAGGGGGACGTGCGGACCCCACATTCCAGGAGACCCCTCTCTCCCCCCCTGCAGCCGCTCACATCACTTCATGCCTTAAATATTCCCACATTCTGGATTATAACTTTGTAAATCCTATAAACATCCACAAAGGCAAAATTAAAAAAAAAAATCAAAAATAAAGAATAAAAATTTGGGGGGAAAAAAATATTAAAAGTGGAGCTTTTGTTCCTTTTTTTGTTGCAAAAATAAAAAAAAATACAAAAAAATGTACAAAAAATTTAGAATAAAAATTTCATCCGGGCTCATGAGGTGCGGGGGTTCCCGGGGGCTCCTTCTCTTATATTTTTTTTCCTTTTTTCGGGACAGGAAGGGGGAGAGAAGAGGCAGAGAAGGAGGAATGTGTTATTTTACACAAGTTGTAAGCTCAGAATAAGGAGCGCATCGCTCTGTGCCCACACTCTAGCAACGGGTTCTTTCTCTGCTGTGCGTTACCATGGAAATGCATCAGTCACTAATCGAAATAAGTGCGGGTGAAGGACGCCTGAAAACCTGGAGCAATTACGCATGCCATTAGAGAGGAAAGGGAATGATTCAATCCGTCTATTACTTACATGGCGGAGCCGGCGCACACTCACACGCTCCCAGCAATCCAAATATTTATTTTTTGGTTATCTAGTGGGGTTTTTTTTTTGGAATAATAATATTAATAACAACTGAGAATCTCCTGTGCAAATTGTGTAAATCGGAAGTCACGACCTGAAGCGGTGCCCGGGCTCGGTCTGCGGCCGACGCATGCGCTGCTGCAGGTCAACCTGAAAAACTTCCAAGGGATTTACCGAAGCTCGCAACAAACTACATTGCGGATTTATTCCTAAAACAGCGCCACTCCTGACCATGGCTCGTGCTGGTATTGCAGCTCAGCTATACTCAAGTGAATGGAGCCCAGTTGCAGTAACATGCGCTACCTACATGTATGTTCAGTTGTGACGCTGTTTTTGGTTGAAAAACACCATGTTTTTATACCTCCGGACAATCCCTTTAAAGGGAATCTCTTATCACAATCCATCCTGATAAACCAGGGACATTACTCATAGATCCAGGCACCGGGATTGTGGTATCTTCTTATATTTGTTAACTATGGACTCCTTCCTTCAAAAATCAGCTTTTATAATTATATTAGTGCTCCTGGGGGTGTTACCAGAGCCCCTCCGTGCTGTGGATTAACAGGCCGTTACACATCCCCCACTGTGAGCGATTACAGCAGGCAGAGGGAGTCTGGGGAGAAAGTGTAACGGCCTGTGAAGATACAGCATGAAAGGGCTTTGGTAACATTAGCATAATTATAAAAGTTGATTTTAGAAGAGGGGAGGCCATGGATAACAGATATAAGAAGATCCCACAGTCCCGGTGCCTGGATCTATGAGTAATGTCCCTGGTTTATCAGGATGGATTGCGATGGGAGATTTCGTGGGGTTGTTACATTTCTACATTCAAGACACGGAAATGTTGCAGTTTATTTTTGCAACAAATTAGCAGGTGATGACTCCATGGCTACTATTCACACCTGCTCACAGTCCCGGAATCTAGGAGTAATGTCCCTGGTTTATCAGGATGGATTCTAAAGGGAGATTATCCTTTAGGTCAGGATTGTGCTCTTCATCTATCACACAGATGATTGTAATATCTGCTGCGATTAGGAGATAGAATTAGCCCAAACGTAGTTTTCCTCCATCATGTGCGCAGGTTTATTTTCATAAAGTTTGGTTATATTTTTAATGGTCTCGCTGGAGGACTTCAGGTCTCAGATCTATGGCGGAGCTAAACGATCCCACACTCTGTACAGCGGGATGGGAAGATGTGAATATTTTTGTATCCAGTTCTGGAAGCCAAAACCAGGAGCGGATTAATAGAGGAGCGACGCGCCATCTGTCTCTGGCTTTAAAAAAACTCCATGTAAAACTCTGCGAGTGTGAATGTATCCGCAGCCGGCGGCCGCACAGAGGGTCTCACTGCCTAATCTGCGGCCACTATGGGGGGACATCCGTCATCATAAGCAGGGAAACAAGTCTGTGCCCTGAATGCACGTCTAATTTATATGCAAATGAGCATTTGGGTGCACAGTGGGCGTGGCCATAAGGTCTGGTGTTTTCTCTTGCTTGTGGCCGCCGTCTTTGGATACATTTCCACGCTCCAGTATTTGCATAGAATTTTTTACATTAATTACACAGATGCTATGCAGATTTATGTAAATGAGACGGTTGGTGCACTAGGGGCATTGCCTTTGCACCTGGAACGGCCCCACTTCATCATCCCCTCTCCTGCAGGCACATGGGGGTTATGGGGTGACCCAGAAGCTGAGGCGGCGCCCCGAGCGCACCGACTGCTTAACTTATAAGTCATTATTAGGGAAAACTCACATTTTTGGTCATAGAGGTGTGTCCTGAGTCACTTTAAGGGGGTCTTAAAGTCTGTGTCAGGGTTTAAAAAGCAGCGGGGAGAGTGGACACTCCCTTTAAATCGGTCAGTAAATTTTATCATGTGTGTCCCTATGTTAGGATGTTCGCCGTAGGTCCTGCAGCTGAAGACCCCATCAAGGCAACAAGTGTCTAATGTTGACCCCTAAGCCACCACCTCCCCCCCAGGTCCGTACATGAAGGGTTAAGCACATGATATCCGGGGATTGCTCGCAGTCCTGATTTATTGCTGGGATTTCCCAGTGTAAAGTCAGACAAGTCCACGGATCAGCAGCAGAAGGAAGAGACTCCAGAAGATCAATGTCTGCCCGTCCTCTGGGTGACAATTCCTCACCAGCGACAAACTCGTCTGCGCCTGTGATTAGGAGACGTCTAAGCGGCTGCTAAACGCCAATGAATTATGTAAGAGGCTGAGGCAGCGTCTCCCGGCGCCGTCCATCAGCACATGGACCCTCTGTACATGCAGTTACAGAACATCTACCAGGGGGAGGCGCTGTATGCAGCACACATCTGCAGGGAGTCACCCATTGTCCTCCTGCTCCCCCAGCATCTTCACTCTTCAGTTGGCTGAGGGTGCATGTGTCCTTATCACCTCTGCGATCTATAGGGCTGAGAGTCAGCAGGCCCCATGACTGGAGGACACGGGGTACAGGCAGCTTATGGCTCACAGTTATTTATATGCAGATGAGCGTTTCTGTGCAATGTGGGTGTGGCCATGAGGTTCACTGGACCTTGTGGCCACGCCCATGCGGCACCAAAATGCTTATTTGCAAAGGAATAAAAACAGGGATTTTTCTACATTCACATCCCAGATTTTATCCGGAAAGAAAGGATTATGCTGCATCGGAGATGATCTACAGGTTTACCTCACATCCTTAACTCCAACCTCAGACAATCCTTCCATGATTACAATGACATAGATGATCTCAGAGAGCGCCCCACTGAGGAGACACAGTGATACTACACCATTCCATCTCCTTGTATGAATGTATATACAATGTAACAGTCTGAGGATTCCGGACTCGCATCAAACATCTTGTGTAAAGATCGCAGACTGTCAATCGGCGAATTTAGCACACGGCGGCGCTGACATCTCCAGGGGCAACGGATTATCTGTTACATCATGTACATCATGGCCGGAGCCGCACATATCAGGCCATACAGTGGCAGTACTGCCCTCCTGCCTAGGGATTGTCATTTCTTGTCTCCCATCCACAGTGAATGTCTCTAGAATCACCCATTAAAGGAGTCACAGATAATTATTACATCAATTCCAGCTCCAAGCACCAAGGATTTACCAGAGTAACAGATAAGAGAGAAACCGAAATTATGTTACATCCAGAGGAGCAACCAAGTCATATAATATATCCCCCCCCCCCCCTCCTCCAGGCGTCACTACACAATGGGGTCACCTGCTACACGACCAAATCCAGGAGAAGGAGCATCCAAAATAAATCCAAGGAAACACCCAGCTATGCAACATCCTGAGCTACATCCTGTAAATCTTTTATTTTATATAAAAGTGAAAAACATTACAATAATAAACATAAATAAAGCCATAACTTCTGGCAAAAGAATTACAAAAGAACAAATATAAACGAAAATAAACTTACAAAACCTCCTGGCCCAGCCACACACACACCACACACTCAGCGTGAGAACAAACAAAACCTTCACCCAGTCCCACCACCTAAAATTTTTTTTTTTTTTTTAATATCGAAATACACAGCAAAATACACATAAATAAATAAACAATAAACACAGAAATAACAATGAATATAACGGAAATAACATTAATAACATTAAATAACATAAAATAACATAAAATATAACTAACTAAATCCCACGCCCATCACCCTCCCCCCCCAGACACTGGTCTAACGTCCAAAGTTCGCGCTATATAGTCCAGACCAGTGCCCAGGATCGTACAGTCCAAGTCCCGTCCACCCCCTCCCAACCTAACACCCTAACACCAACACCCCAAAACCAACCAACCTATATACACACAAGAACTATAACTACATATAACTATAAATAAATACACAATGTACACAAGATACAAACACATTAAACATATCAACATATATCAAAACCACATAAAGCCCAGGTTCGGCGCCTGCAAGCCCCTACATCTCTATATGTTCATAACACAAAACAAAAATCTACAGTGTCAGCTTCAGCCCAACACCAGGAGAGGAGATGACAGACTAAGGGACACTAAAGGAGAACCCCCTCCAAAGGAGAGAGGCCCTCCCCGTGCCCAGCCTCTCATACTCCAGAGAGCGCACCTTCACCAGGTCACCCAGAATGTTCCTAACCACCTCATCCACCGGGAGGATTTTACGCTGCGTCGATACTAAACACCGTGCGTTCCACGTGTGGTACCTGACCACTAGACTAACTAGGAATAACGTGCAGCGGTCCCGGCCACCCAGGCCTCTGAATGCTCCATAGGCCCACTCCGCATAGGAGAGACCGGCCAACCCGGGCCAATGGATGGAAGCGCCCACCCGGTTGTACACCTCTGTGTTAAAGGGGCACTGAAGCAGGAAGTGGTCCATGCTCTCCAGCAGGCCACCGCACTCCTCCCGGGGACAACCCCTTTCCTCAGAGCTCCTACAATTCAGATTGTCCCTCACACACAGCTTTCCATGGAAGCAGCGCCAAGTCAAGTCCCAAAACTTCAAGGGGATCCTGATGGAATTCAAAAGACCTAAACCCACCCCAAGATCCCGACTTGGGCAATCCCTGAGGGCCAGAGGCTTCTGGAAATGGGTCAACAGAACCCTTTTGTCAAGGACTTTCCTCGACATGGTCCTGATCTCCCACATTCCCAGACCCCACCGGCGAATCACCTTCAGAACCGAGGTAGCGTAAGCCGGAAGATGCCCATGCGGTGTACGGAGATCCTTCACTTGTCCTCCTGTCTCCCATTCCTGGAAGAAAGGCCGAAACCATCCCCTGCAGGAGTATACCCACGGAGGAGCCCTCTCTTTCCAGAGGTTTGCTACATTGATCTTAAGAAAGGTATTCACTAGGAACACCACAGGGTTGACCATACACAACCCTCCTTGTCTCCTCGTGCGGTAAGTAACCTCCCTCTTGATTAGGTTCAGCCTATTCCCCCATAACAGCTGGAAGAACAGACTGTAGACCCGAGTCCAGAGGGGTTCTGGCAACATGCACACACTGCCCAGATAAATCAGCAATGGGAGCAGGTAGGTTTTGATCAGGTTAACCCTTTCTCTGAGGGTCAAAGACCAACCCTTCCACTGGTCCACCCTCTGAGCGGCGATCTTAAGCCTGCCGTCCCAGTTTTGCATGGGGTAATCCCCCTGGCCAAATTCGATGCCGAGAACTTTGGCAGAGTCTTGGGGCCCTGGAAGAGTGTCCGGGAGATCAAAGCCTGGATCCCCCTCTCCCAGCCAGAGACTCTCACACTTATCCCGGTTGATCTTGGACCCAGAAGCCTCTGAGTAGCGGTCAACCTCTGACATCACCCATTGCGCCTCCCCTCTCGAGGACACAAAAACGGTGACGTCATCGGCGTACGCTACCACCCTTAGAGTGGCTTCTGGTGCTGCCCGGTCCATCCCGACTCCCACTAACGGCCCCCGATCAACCCTCCTAAGGAATGGGTCAATCGCGAACACGTATAAAAGTGGGCTCAGAGGACAACCCTGGCGAACACCAGACCCAACCTCAAAAGAGCGGCCAATCCAACCGTTCACAAGCGGGAAACTCTCTGCCCCTGCGTACAAAACTTTCAGCCAATTGACAAACTCCCCCGGCAGGCCATACCTCAGAAGGACAGACCAGAGGTACTCGTGGTTAACCCGATCAAACGCTTTTGCCTGATCCAAGGACAGCAAGTACCCCTTCCAGTTACCAGCCCTGCCCTGCTCCACTGCCTCCCGGACACAAAGCACAGCACTAAATGTACTGCGGCCTGGAACAGAGCAGTGCTGGGTCCCCGAAAGGAGCCGGGGCGCAAACTGCACCAGCCGATTAAACAGCACCTTTGCCAAAACCTTTCTGTCCGTATTGAGAAGCGCTATGGGACGCCAGTTCTCAATAGGAGATCGGTCCTTACCCTTTGACAGGATGATCAGGGCAGACCTCCTCATTGACTTCGGCAGAGCGCCCGAGGAAAGACACTCATTGAATACCTCAGTCAAGAGGGGAACCAAGGCGTCCTTAAAGGTCTTATAAAACTCGGATGTTAAGCCATCCGGACCCGGCGATTTCTTGAGGGCGAGCCCTTCAATCGCCCGGCTGACTTCCTCTTCCCTGATCATCTCTGTCAAAACATCAAGAGAGGGGTCTACTCCTGGCTCAGGGACAGTTTCAGCCAGGAAAGCCGACATCACATCCCGATCTAGATCCTTCCTGCCCAAGAGGTGCGAGTAGAAGGATCTGACGACCTCCAGGATCCCTGATCTGGACCTTTTCAGGGATCCCGTACTGTCAACCAGTCCTGTGACAACTTTACCATTCACTGACATCTTGCAGTTTCTGTAAGGGTCGGGCGAGCGGTATTTCCCGTAATCCCTCTCAAAAACCAAAGATGCGTGTCTATCGTACTGACACCTCTTCAGCAAGGATTTCACTCTGGAGATGTCCTCACGACTACCTCCAGACGAGACGAGATGCTCGAGTTTCCTCCTTAGGCCCTGATACAGGCGGTACCTGTCCAGGCTCCTGAGGCTCGAGAGCTGGCGGAAGAATCTCGCCACCCTTTTCTTGAGCATCTCCCACCACTCTGACTTACTGCTACAAAGGCCCAGCAATGGTACCTGGCTCTGAAGAAAGTCCTCAAAGGATTGTCTGATCTCCGCTTCTTCCAGGAGAGACGAATTGAGCTTCCAGTAGCCTCTTCCCATCCGGGGGGTCTCTGTAACATTCAGAGAAAACAAAATTAGACAGTGGTCGGAGAACTCCACCTCAACAACGGACACTGCTGAAGAGATGGCTTCCTCCTTTAAATAAAACCTGTCTATTCTAGACCTACAGCTACCCCTATAATAGGTGAACCCCTCGTGGCCTGGGGTGTGCCGGATGTGGACATCCACCAGGCGAGCCTCACTAGCTATGCTATTAAGAGCGACGCTATCATAAGTCAGCTTGTCTCTGGAACCTCCCCTATCCTGGGACCTCGTGACAGCATTGAAGTCCCCTCCAAAGACCACCTGCCGACTTGTAAAAAGGTAGGGCTTGATCCTCATAAAGAGACACTTCCTGTCCCACTTGGACTGTGGACCATAGATGTTAATAAGACTAAGTTCTTGTCCCTTCATGAGGACATCCAGGATCAGGCACCTCCCCATTTCTAACTCAATAACTCGTCGGCATTCTACCGGTGCGGTAAAAAGGACCGCCACTCCGCTATACGGCTCGGCCGCAAGAGACCAATAGGAAGGCCCGTGTCTCCATTCCCTCTTAGCTTTAAAACAAACGGCCGCCAAATCTGGCAGCCTGTTCTCCGCAAAAATAAAGTCGGCTTCAACACGGCCGAGAAAATCAAAGGCCGCAAATCTAGCCGCATCAGACTTAATGCTGGCGCCATTAATGGACGCCAGCGTCAACGGAGTGGGTGCCGCCATCATGAGTGATTGAGTTAGACGGCTTTTTTCTTACTAACTCCCTTCCCTCTACTGTCCTCTGAGGATGATCCCTTTTCCCTTTTCCCTTCAGAATTGGGGCAACTTCTTTTTAACGAAATTGAGGTGTCCATGTTATTACTGGCCCCCAAGGACCCACCCGGACCACCCTCTCCTTCGTCCTTGTCTCCTGGCTCTGAGTCAGTCTCCCACTCTGAGGACCCAGCATCCCCAGAGGATAGAGATTTGGCGCCCCCTGCAGGCTGCTCCGCCGCCACCTCCAGAACCCCACCCTCAGCCTCTCCTTCCGAGGAGGCGATCTCATCGAGGGTGAGGAACCGGTTGGAAAGCTCAACCAGAGGGGAGGAAGTTTTCCCTTCCTTAGGTACCTTAGATACACCGCGTTTTTTCTTTTTCTGCTTGCGCTTATTTTCTAGCCAAATCCTGTTATCCTCATCCATACTCTCATAATGGGAGGACGTGGAGGACATGGCACCTTTCTCGCGCTCCATCCTCCTGACCTCCTCATCCAACTCATCATCCCTCAGGGCCTCAGTAGCATGACCAGCCTCTGAGGAAGGACCAAGGGTCACCCCAGCAACCTGAGGCTTCCCCAGTTCTCTCCCTTTTTGTCTGGCTTCAAGCCGCCTTAACTGAGAAGGCGACTTCTTCTTGCTTTTCTTCACAGGCCCCTCAGCTCCTCCACCTCTGCTGGTACCTTCCCCAGCAGAAGCAACCTCATGGCTCTCCTCCACTGGGGTCACAACCGCATTGGCAAAGGAGCGAGGACAACGGCTGAAAGGGTGACCGAGCTCACCACACAGGTTACACCTAATGTCCTTACAGGATGCAGCGAGATGACCTAGCCCACCACACAAAGCGCACTTCTGCACTTGGCAGCTGGCGCTAAAGTGTGTGGGGTCACCGCACCTGTGACAGACCTTCGGCTGCCCCTGGTAGAAAATCAGGATTCTGTCCCGCCCAAGAAAGGCTGAAGAGGGAATGTGGGCGACTGTGCCGCCTGAACACTTCAACTTCATCATGAAGGTCCAGGCCCCAGACCAAATGCCAAATTCATCGCGGTTTTTCTGAGGTACCTGTACAACCTCACCATAACGACTGAGCCAAGTCATGATGTCCATGCAAGAAAGTGACTCGTTACGGGTCAAAACGGTCACCTTCTTGACTGTGTTTTGGCGAGACACTGCTTGCACAGCAAAGTCTCGCCATGCGGGCTCGTTCTTTGCCAGCTCATAATTCGACCAGAAGAGCTCTAAGCCCTCCGGCCGAACAAAGCTGACATCGAACTCCGGAGTACCATAAGGATGTATCAGGGCAAAGATGTCACTAGCCCTGAAGTTCATCTTCAGGAGGAGCTCCACCACCCTTGACCTGGGTGGGCATGCGTCACTGCCCCTCCAGCGAAGACGAACCACATTCCTACGGGAAGCACCGGGCCCGGTTGTGGGTAAAGACCATACAGTCTCTCCCCCCCTTTTCTCTTGGAAGGCTGCCAGGCCATGCCTGTCTGTCCAGAAGGACAGATCAACATCTCTCCCCTCTACAGTGATTGACTTTTCCCCTCTCCTGAGAGCCTCCAGAAGACGCCTTTGCAAAACGCTGTTCCCAGAGCCAGGAGACAAGGAGTTAACCCCACTTGCCCCAGCGGTGACACTCGCATAGCTCCTTATGGGAGCGGCCACCACTGGGGGTGCAGATGGACCAGCACTCACACCAGGATCCCCCTCAGCGCCATTCACCACCCCCACATTCACCACACTATATACATTACTGCCTCGCTTCCTTGCATCACTGCCTCGCTTCCTTGCATCACTCACACCAGCTGGGCCAGGAGGACCTGGGGTTGCCTCGGCGTCACTGGGCACTGGGGGTAGAGCTACCTCCATAGCTGATACAGCCTGAGAAGAGGCAGCTCCAACCCCGATCTTACTTGTGCCCTCTGCCTCATTGGCATTAACCCCTTGTTGTCCAGCAGTTTTTCTAAGGTTTGAGCATTGCTGCTCACTAGATGCAAGAGGCCTCCTGTCTTTATTTACTCCGGACAGTCTCTTATGGTCATCTCCAGGGTCAGATGCACCAATACAAAATAACACTGTTCCTGCACCCTTTCCCACAGGCTGCACAAGACGCTTGGGAGGCGCCGCACCACAAGTCCCAGCAGCCCCATCACACTGCCGCTGCTCACCGGAGCTAGAGGCAGCCACAGCGCTAGGGGCCACAGGAGCCACCGCCACTGCCCCTGGCACCGGGCCACCCCCCCCCTCCCACTGGGGGGCAGCGCACAGTACCAGGACCTGCTGGATCGCCCTCACTGTCCGGCCTTTCGGCCGATGCCTTCCCTGCACCATCCTTGCTACTGCAAACAAGGATGGTGCTCTGCGCCATGATGGAACGTGGCTTTGCACTCTCCCCGCACCCTGGCACCGAGTCCACTGCAGGATTCGTGCTGGGCTGGGTAACGGGGCCTACACGACAGGCTGGCACTGCTGCCCGCCCGGAGGGAACAGGGAGGGGACGAAACACCAGATTCACCTCCTCAGACGCCTTGGTCTTCCTGGCTCTCTTCTTTCTCTTTGGGTCGTCATCTGGCATATCATCGCCGAAGGAGAAGTTCTGGAGGTGAACTGGGGACTCAAGCTGACGGATCTGAGCCATTAGCGCCCCCCCCCTGGCCGCTGTCATCACTTTCCTCCTCCAGGTTGGCAGAGCCGCAGCCTGATGGTAATGGCGCTTGCTCCGCAGGCAGCCTGTCGTGCGAGGCCTGCTGGTGTTGGTGCAGGCCACCAGACGGACACGGCAGGTCTTCCTCATCCTCCTCATCATCGCCATCATCCGCCTGGATCTCAAGCCCCTTCAGCTTTCTCAGCTGCTCTTGTTGCATTTTTTCAAATCTGGTGTCATTCTCCAGCTTTTCCCGGAACGGACCGCTGTTTTCACGGATAAGCCGACGCTTCTCCTCCAGAGCGGTGACCTCGGCTTTAAGCCTGTTGATGGTGGTAAGAAGATCAGGCTTCTTCTTCTTAGTGGCCACCCCCGCTAGGGCCAAGGTCTCCCTTATCTCCTCCTGGAGCCTCCTCAGCGCTTTTCCAGCTTCCTCGTACTCACGGAGGTGCTCAGCAATCCGGGAGCCATAGATGGAAGCAGACTCCCGGGCCTTCAGGTCACCCCATGCTTTTTGCACACCTCCGTGAGCACCCAGCTTTTCAGCTGAACCACCCAGCTTTCCTGCACAGTCACTCAGCTTTCCAGGAGGAGCACTCAGGCTGATGTTACTTGCCTTGATCTTCTGTGAACCGGAGACCTTGCGGCTTCCCTGGGTCTTGGGGGTGGCAGCCGAGGTCACATCGCTGCGTCCTTGGCTCCGGGCAGATCTTCTCACCCCTTCTGCTTTGGCCGGTAACTTGTTTCTCCTGCCCCCCGCCGGCCTGGTCCGGGAGGCAGAAGCCTGGGATTTTCCTGGCTCACTCATCCCAGTAACCCACTCCCTCCCTGGGGAGGAGAGAGCAGGCCTGGGTGGATGGAGATTGCTCCAGGTGGTGCAGGAGCTCAGCAGCACACAACCACACCCTCCAACAGCTCACAGCAGAATGATCCAGCACGAGCTATTCTGCTGCTGGTGCAGTCACTGTGTACATACATGACATTACTTATCCTGTACTGATCCTGAGTTACATCCTGTATTATAATCCAGAGCTGCACTCACTATTCTGCTGCTGGTGCAGTCACTGTGTACATACATGACATTACCCTGTACTGATCCTGAGTTACATCCTGTATTATACCCCAGAGCTGCACTCACTATTCTGCTGCTGGTGCAGTCACTGTGTACATACATGACATTACTTATCCTGTACTGATCCTGAGTTACATCCTGTAGATCTTTTATTTTATATAAAAGTAAAAAACATAACAATACAAACAAAACATAACATACAATATATACAATCTCTTACCTGCTGGTCCAGCCCCATTCACACCTAGTAAAAACAATAACTTAAAATACACCGAAATGAATGAACACCAAATACCACAACCCCCACCCAAACGATTATCATAACCTAAACCAAACCAATAAACAATAAGACAAGCCACACCCACAAATAAAACATAAATGACTATAAATATACATAAACCCACCCGCACCCTCTAATAACAAACCACCCCACACAGACCACATCCCACACCCATTTTTTTTTTTTTTTCAATATATAATAACAAATACACACAACACTACACTAAACTAAATCCCTCGCCCGCACCCTCCCCTTCCCCCCAGACACTGGTCTAACGTCCAAAGTTTGCGTTAAGTAGTCCAGACCAGTGCCTAGGGTCATAGAGTCCAAGGTCACTTGTTCGTAAATCCCACCACCATCACCCCCCTCCCAACCTAACACTATGTCCCAAACCGCACTATATACAATATATACAATATATACATTATTTACAACACAACATAAAGAAAACAGAATACAAATAAAATCTCTACAACATAAATACAAACCACATAAAGCCCAGGTTCGGGGCCTGCAAGCCCCTACATCACTATAACCTCAGATACAAAACAAAAATCTACTGTGCAGCATCAGCCCAACACCAGGAGAGGAGATGACAGACTAAGGGACACTAAAGGAGAACCCCCTCCAAAGGAGAGAGGCCCTCCCCGTGCCCAGCCTCTCATACTCCAGAGAGCGCACCTTCACCAGGTCACCCAGAATGTTCCTAACCACCTCATCCACCGGGAGGATTTTACGCTGCGTCGAAACTAAACACCGTGCATTCCACGTGTGGTACCTAACCACTAGGCTAACTAGGAATAACGTGCAGCGGTCCCGGCCACCCAGGCCTCTGAATGCTCCATAGGCCCACTCCGCATAGGAGAGACCGGCCAACCCGGGCCAATGGATGGAAGCGCCCACCCGGTTGTACACCTCTGTGTTAAAGGGGCACTGAAGCAGGAAGTGGTCCATGCTCTCCAGCAGGCCACCGCACTCCTCCCGGGGACAACCCCTTTCCTCAGAGCTCCTACACTTCAGATTGTCCCTCACACACAGCTTTCCATGGAAGCAGCGCCAAGTCACGTCCCAAAACTTCAAGGGGATCCTGATGGAACTCAATAAACTCAAACCCACCCCAAGATCCCGACTTGGGCAATCCCTGAGGGCCAGAGGCTTCTGGAAATGGGTCAACAGAACCCTTTTGTCAAGGATTTTCCTCGACATGGTCCTGATCTCCCACATTTCCAGACCCCACCGGCGAATCACCTTCAGAACCGGGGTAGCGTAAGCCGGAAGATGCCCATGCGGTGTGCGGAGATCCTTCACTTGCCCTCCTGTCTCCCATTCCTGGAAGAAAGGCCGAAACCATCCCCTGCAGGAGTATACCCACGGAGGAGCCCTCTCTTTCCAGAGGTTTGCTACATTGATCTTAAGAAAGGTATTCACTAGGAACACCACAGGGTTGACCATACACAACCCTCCTTGTCTCCTCGTGCGGTAAGTAACCTCCCTCTTGATAAGGTTCAGCCTATTCCCCCATAACAGCTGGAAGAACAGACTGTAGACCCGAGTCCAGAGGGGTTCTGGCAACATGCACACACTGCCCAGATATATCAGTAATGGGAGCAGGTAAGTTTTGATCAGGTTAACCCTTTCTCTGAGGGTCAAAGACCAACCCTTCCACTGGTCCACCTTCTGAGCGGCGATCTTAAGCCTGCCGTCCCAGTTTTGCATGGGGTAATCCCCCTGGCCAAATTCGATGCCGAGAACTTTGGCAGAGTCTTGGGGCCCTGGAAGAGTGTCCGGGAGATCAAAGCCTGGACCTCCCTCTCCCAGCCAGAGACTCTCACACTTATCCCGGTTGATCTTGGACCCAGAAGCCTCTGAGTAGCGGTCAACCTCTGACATCACCCATTGCGCCTCCCCTCTCGAGGACACAAAAACAGTGACGTCATCAGCATACGCTACCACCCTTAGAGTGGCTTCCGGTGCTGCCCGGTCCATCCCGACTCCCACCAACGGCCCACGATCAACCCTCCTAAGGAATGGGTCAATCGCGAACACGTACAGTAGTGGGCTCAGAGGACAACCCTGGCGAACACCAGACCCAACCTCAAAAGAGCGGCCAATCCAACCGTTCACAAGCGGGAAACTCTCTGCCCCTGCGTACAAAACCTTTAGCCAATTGACAAACTCCCCCGGCAGGCCATACCTCAGAAGGACAGACCAGAGGTACTCGTGGTTAACCCGATCAAACGCTTTTGCCTGATCCAAGGACAGCAAGTACCCCTTCCAGTTACCAGCCCTGCCCTGCTCCACTGCCTCCCGGACACAAAGCACAGCACTAAATGTACTGCGGCCTGGAACAGAGCAGTGCTGGGTCCCCGAAAGGAGCCGGGGCGCAAACTGCACCAGCCGATTAAACAGCACCTTTGCCAAAACCTTTCTGTCCGTATTGAGAAGCGCTATGGGACGCCAGTTCTCAATACGAGATCGGTCCTTACCCTTTGACAGGATGATCAGGGCAGACCTCCTCATTGACTTCGGCAGAGCGCCCGAGGAAAGACACTCATTGAATACCTCAGTCAAGAGGGGAACCAAGGCGTCCTTAAAGGTCTTATAAAACTCAGATGTTAAGCCATCCGGACCCGGCGATTTCTTGAGGGCGAGCCCTTCAATCGCCCGGCTGACTTCCTCTTCCCTAATCATCTCTGTCAAAACATCAAGAGAGGGGTCTACTCCTGGCTCAGGGACAGTTTCAGCCAGGAAAGCCGACATCACATCCCGATCTAGATCCTTCCTGCCCAAGAGTAGAAGGATCTGACGACCTCCAGAATCCCTGATCTGGACCTTTTCAGGGATCCCGTACTGTCAACCAGTCCCGTGACAACTTTACCATTCACTGACATCTTGCAGTTTCTGTAAGGGTCGGGCGAGCGGTATTTCCCGTAATCCCTCTCAAAAACCAAAGATGCGTGTCTATCGTACTGACACCTCTTCAGCAAGGATTTCACTCTGGAGATGTCCTCACGACTACCCCCAGTCGAGACGAGATGCTCGAGTTTCCTCCTCAGGCCCTGATACAAGCGGTACCTGTCCAGGCTCCTGAGGCTCGAGAGCTGGCGGAAGAATCTCGCCACCCTTTTCTTGAGCATCTCCCACCACTCTGACTTACTGCTACAAAGGCCCAGCAATGGTACCTGGCTCTGAAGAAAGTCCTCAAAGGATTGTCTGATCTCCGCTTCTTCCAGGAGAGACGAATTGAGCTTCCAGTAGCCTCTTCCCATCCGGGGGGTCTCTGTAACATTCAGAGAAAACAAAATTAAACAGTGGTCGGAGAACTCCACCTCAACAACGGACACTGCTGAAGAGATGGCTTCCTCCTTTAAATAAAACCTGTCTATTCTAGACCTGCAGCTACCCCTATAATAGGTGAACCCCGCGTGGCCTGGGGTGTGCCGGATGTGGACATCCACCAGGCGAGCCTCACTGGCTATGCTATTAAGAGCGACGCTATCATAAGTCAGCTTGTCTCTGGAACCTCCCCTATCCTGGGACCTCGTGACAGCATTGAAGTCCCCTCCAAAGACCACCTGCCGACTTGTAAAAAGGTAGGGCTTGATCCTCATAAAGAGACACTTCCTGTCCCACTTGGACTGGGGACCATAGATGTTAATTAGGCGAAGTTCTTGTCCCTTCATGAGGACATCCAGGATCAGGCACCTCCCCATTTCTAACTCAATAACTCGTCGGCATTCTACCGGTGCGGTAAAAAGGACCGCCACTCCGCTATACGGCTCGGCCGCAAGAGACCAATAGGAAGGCCCGTGTCTCCATTCCCTCTTAGCTTTAAACACGGCCGCCAAATCTGGCAGCCTGGTCTCCTGCAAAAATAAAATGTCGGCTTCAACGCGGCCGAGAAAATCAAAGGCCGCAAATCTAGCCGCATCAGACTTAATGCTGGCGACATTAATGGACGCCAGCGTCAACGGAGTGGGTGCCGCCATCATGAGGTTGCATGTGATGCCCTTAAATGAGGTCACCATCCTTAGCTGACAGGTGAGTTATATATCTTCCTAGTGCGTTAGTTTTAGAGTTTAACAATATGACGATGTTCCATGTTACCTGGACCTTAGCCTGTTCCAGACTGTTACCTAACTGTGTCCTGGTGTTTTGCCTCCATGGTTGACCTGGCCCGTGCTGCTTCTCATGACCTACTGCAATGATCAGTAAGCACTCCAGTAGCACTCCACGATCGTAATGCATGACCTAAAATTCTAGTCTACCATACTGTACTTCACAACAGTGTCTTCTAGTCCTTGGCCATAGGAACTACTCCAGGCATTAGAAACCTGGGTATGCCCAGAACAGTCCTGTTTAGAGGTTAAAGGGTGATGACTAGTGTTGAGTGGACCTTAACCCGTAATGCCGGACCTGTGTCCAAAACATTGTGGATTCGATACCAGAACTGGGAACTTTAGTACAATTTCAAGTTCGGCGTTCAGACTCCCCCCCCCAACGTGAACACCTGCAAACCTGTGCAGGCACTGATCCCCAGTTGTTACTCTTAAAGCACTGAGTGCTTGTTGCTACCTAAAAGAATGAGCGTCGCCAAAAGTGAGACCCAAGAGAGCACGATGCCACGATACATTCAAATGTAGCGGGTGCTTTTGGGGTTACTTACTTTCAATGTAAAACGGTGAGGGGTGAGCCGACCCTGACAGGGTCAACTCATCCCAATGCAACGAGGAGGTAATTTAAACAAGACTAGGGCGTTCTTCAAAAATGTGGTACAACTTCCTACTCCAAAAATGTGGCGAAGGTCGAATTTCACTTTTTGGGGGGGGAAATTAAATTAAATCTTTCCCATTGTAACAGACACAGGAAACATGTCCAAGCAAAATATATGTAAAACCACGTTGTGTTTTTGGGGTCATCTATAATCCACGCTAAGTCTCTTGCTTACAACATTTCTGTTTCCGCAGCTTTAATCAAGCTTGCCAGTTATTTTTCACACCCAAAAAAAAAATCACCATTTTTTTTTTTTTTTTTTTTTTTTACGCAAAAAAAATGGCGATTTGATTAGAACAGCGTTTGTATGGTTTGTTTTACTGCACCTATCAACATTAACAGATTATGTCAAACAGAACCACTGCAACGCATCCTCAGAAAATATATAGCGGGGGGAAAGCTTATTAGAGTCTCTAAGATGGGCTATCCTATATACAGGCATGAGGCCGGGAATTACAATCTGATTTAAGAAAGACTTGGGGAACAGAAAGGCAGGAACAGAAATCAAGTGTAAGTGTTCTAAGGCATAGCCACTAGTAACAAGATACAAATATGTGGGGGGGGTATTACCAGTGGACAGTTTTAAAGGAAGCCATGAGACAGTTTGCCGGGCTAAGCCGTGCTTTACCTAGGATCAGGACAGGATAAGTAATGTCATGTATGTACACAGTGACTGCACCAGCAGCAGAATAGTAGTGCAGCTCTGGGGATAATACAGGATGAACTCAGGATCAGTACAGGATAAGTAATGTCATGTATGTACACAGTGATGCACAGCAGCAGAATAGTGAGTGCAGCTCTGGAGTATAATACAGGATGGAACTCAGGATCAGTACAGGATAAGTAATGTCATGTATGTACACAGTGACTGCACCAGCAGCAGAATAGTGAGTGCAGCTCTGGGTATAATACAGGATGTAACTCAGGATCAGTAGATAAGTAATGTCATGTATGTACACAGTGACTGCACCAGCAGCAGAATAGTGAGTGCAGTCGGGGGTATAATACAGGATGTAACTCAGGATCAGTACAGGATAAGTAATGTCATGTAGTACACAGTGACTGCACCAGCAGCAGATAGTGGTGCAGCTCTGGAGTATAATACAGGATGTAACTCAGGATCAGTACAGGATAAGTAATGTCATGTATGTACACAGTGACTGCACCAGCAGCAGAATAGTGAGTGCAGCTCTGGGTATAATACAGTGTAACTCAGGATCAGACAGGATAAGTAATGATGTATGTACACAGTGACTGCACCAGCAGCAGAATAGTGCGTGCATTGTCATTTGCTGTGAGCTCTGAGGGTGTGGTTGTGTGTGCTGCTGAGCTCCGCACACCTGGAGAACCCAATCCACCCAGGCCTGCTCTTCCTCCCCAGGGAGGGAGTGGGTTTCTGGGATGAATCAGGGAAATCCCAGGCTCTTCTCTCGGACCAGGCCGGCGGGGGCAGGAAAAGCAAGTTACCGGCCAAAACTGAGGTGAGAAGATCTGCCCGGAGCCAAGGACGCAGCGATGTGACGGCTGCCACCCCCAAGACCCAGGGAAGCCGCAAGGTCTCCGGAAAACAGAAGATCAAGGACAGTACATCAGCCTAGTGCTCCTGGAAAGCTGGTGTATGTGCGGGAAAGCGGGTGGTTCAGCTGAAAGCTGGGTGCTCACGGAGGTGTGCAAAAAGCATGGGGTGATCTTAAGGCCCGGGAGTCTGCTTCCATCTATGGCTCCCGGATTGCTGAGCACCTCCGTGAGTACGAGGAAGCTGAAAAGCGCTAGGAGGCCCAGGAGGAGATAAGGGAGACCTTGGCCCTAGCGGGGGTGGCTACCAAGAAAGAAAAAGTCTGATCTTCTTAACACCATAGACAGACTAAAGCCGAGGTCACCGCTCTGCAGAGAAGCGTCACTTATCCGGAGCACAGCGGTCCGTTCGGAAAAGCTGAGAATGAGCCCGTTTGAGAGCGCCAGGAGCAGCTGAGAAAGATGAAGGGGCTTGAGATCCAGGGGATGATGGCGATGATGAGGAGGATGAGGAAGACCTGCCGTGTCCGTTGGTGGCCTGCACAACACCAGCAGGCCTCGCACGACAGGCTGCCTGCGAGCAAGCGCCATTACCATCAGGTGCGGCTCTGCCAACCTGGAGGAGGAAAGTGATGACAGCGGCCAGGGGGGGGCGCTAATGGCTCAAGATCCGTCAGCTTGAGTCCCCAGTTCACCTCCCGAACTTCTCCTTCGGCGATGATATGCCAGATGACGACTAAAGAGAAGAAGAGAGACCAAGAAGACCAAGCGTCTCAGGAGGTGAATCTGGTGTTTCGTCCCCTCCCTGTTCCCTCCGGGCGGGCAGCAGTGCCAGCCTGTCGTGTAGGCCCCGTCCCAGCCCAGCACGATCCTGCAGTGGACTCCGGTGCCAGGGTGCGGGAGAGTGCAAAGCCACGTTCCATCATGGCGCAGAGCACCAGCCTTGTTTGTAGTAGCAAGGATGGTGCAGGGAAGGCATCGGCCGAAAGGCCGGACAGTGAGGGCGATCCAGCAGGTCCTGGTACTGTGCTGCCGCCCCCAGTGGGAGGGGGGGGTGGCCCGTGCCAGGGCAGTGGCGGTGGCTCCTGTGGCCCTAGCGCTGTGCTTGCTCGGTGAGCAGCGGCAGTGTGATGGGGGCTGGGGCTTGTGTGCGGCGCCTCCCAACTCCCGTGCAGCCTGCGGAAAGGCGCAGAAAAAGGTTTGTATTGGTGCATCACCTGAAGACACGGCAAAAAACTGTCGGGTCTTAAGACAAGAGGCCTCTCACCACGAGCAGCGATGCTCAAACATATAAAAATGCTGGACAACAAGGGGTTAATGCCAATGAGGCAGAGGGCACAAATAAGATCGGGGTTGGAGCTGCCTTTCTCAGGCTGATCAGCTATGGAGGTGGCTCTCCCCCAGTGCCCAGTGACGCCGAGGCAACCCCAGGTCCTCCTGGCCCAGCTGGTGTGAGTGATGAAGGAAGCGAGGCAGTATGTACATAGTGTGGTGAATGTGGGGTGGTGAATGGGCTGAGGGGATCCTGGGTGAGTGCTGGACCATCTGCACCCCAGTGGTGGCCGCTCCCATAAGGAGCTAGCGAGTGTCACCGCTGGGGCAAGTGGGGTTAACTCCTTGTCTCCTGGCTCTGGGAACAGCGTTTTGCAAAGGCGTCTTCTGGAGGCTCTCAGGAGAGGGGAAAAGTCAATCACTGTAGAGGGGAGAGAGGTTGATCTGTCCTTCTGGACAGACAGGATGGCCTGGCAGCTCCAAGAGAAAAGGGGGGGAGAGACTGTATGGTCTTTACCCACAAAGCGGCCCGGAGCTGCCCGTAGGAATGGGTTCGTCTTCGTGGAGGGGCAGTGACGCATGCCCACCCAGGTCAAGGGTGGTGGAGCTCCTCCTGAAGATGAACTTCAGGGCTAGTGACATCTTTGCCCTGATACATCCTATGGTACTCCGGAGTTCGATGTCAGCTTGTTCGGCGGAGGGCTTAGAGTCTTTGGTCGAATTATGAGCTGGCAAAGAAAGGCCGCATGGCGAGAATTTGCTGTGCAAGCAGTGTCTCGCCAAAACACAGTCAAGAAGGTGACCGTTTTGACCCGTAACGAGTCACTTTTGCATGACATCATGACTTGGCTAGTGTTGGTGAGGTTGTAAGGTACCTCAGAAAAACCGCGATGAATTTGGCATTTGGTCTGGCCTGGACCTTCAGTGAAGTTGAGTGTTCAGGCGGCACAGCGCCCACATTCCCTCTTCAGCCTTTCTTGGGCGGACAGAATCCTGATTTTCTACCAGGGGCAGCCGAAGGTCTGTCACAGGTGCGGTGACCCACACACATTTAGCGCCAGCGCCAAGTGCAGAAGTGCGCTTGTGTGGTGGGCTAGGTCCATCGCTGCATCTGTAAGGACATTAGGTGTAACCTGTGTGGTGAGCTCGGTCACACCTTTCAGCCGTTGTCCTCGCTCCTTTGCCAAGCGGTTGTGACCCCAGTGGAGGAGAGCCATGAGTTTGCTTCTGCTGGGGAAGGTACCAGCAGAGGGGGAGGAGCTGAGGGGCTGTGAAGAAAAGCAAGAATAGTCACCTTCTCCGTTGAGGGGCTTGAAGCAGACAAAAAAGGAGAGACTCGGGGAAGCCTCAGGTTGCTGGGGTGACCCTGGTCTTCCTCAGAGGCTGGTCATGTACTGAGGCCCTGAGGGATGATGAGTTGGATGAGGAGGTCAGGAGGATGGAGCGCGAGAAAGGTGCCATGTCCTCCACGTCCTCCATTATGAGAGTATGGATGAGGATAAAAGGATTTGGCTAGAAAATAAGCGCAAGCAGAAAAAGAAAAAACGCGGCTATCTAAGGTACCTAAGGAAGGGAAAACTTCTCCCTCTGGTTGAGCTTTCCAACCGTTCCTCACCCTCGATGAGATCGCCTCCTGGAAGAGAGGCTGAGGGTGGGCGACCTTCGGGAGGTGGCGGCGAGCAGCCTGCCCCGGGGCCCCACCCCACCCGATTGTACCTGCCCCCCCTCCTCATTCAGCATCCCAACCCTCCCATCACAACCATTTCTGCCCGCCAATCATAACCCGCATCATCTTCTCACCTATGTCCGACAACACAACGCTTCCACATAAATCTTTATAGCACTCAACAAAAACAACCTGGTGCCCTCCTCAACTCATAACGACATTTATTAATCTTGCCCTTCCCCCCCCCCCAACCACGTGTAACTTACTCATCCAACTCTCCCCCCCTCACCTCCCCCTCTCCACGACTCACCAGTCCATTGCTCATCTCGTCCCCCCCCCTCTTCCTTCCCTACACCCACTTACATACATATACCATCAACTTAATACATCGCCTTTGCTACTCCGAACGGCGAATTATACTCAGTCAAGTCATCTTGTCCTAGACCGAATAATCCAACACCTCCCCCAATCACCCCCCCCTGGTCAACCTTTCCTTTCCCTTGCTCTAACATTATCCCTAGCTAGCTCCCACATCACACCTTTGAACATGCCCGCCCCGTTCACCTGCACTAGATTCATATAAGCTATACCCACCGTTCCATAAATTCTACAACCTCCACATACTCTTTATCCTCATGCGTAACCATCTTACTCCTACCCCCTCCTTGCCCCCCAACTCTACCTTCAAAAACACACCCAATATCACCCCTTACAACCCACCCCACTCCTTACTCTCTACCAGCCACTTACACCCTCGATTCGACTCCCCCGAGTCTCTATCCTCTGGGGAAGATGGTCCTCAGAGTGGGAGACGATCAGAGTCAGGAGACAAGGACGAAGAGAGGGTGTCAGGGTGGGTCCCTTGGGGGCCAGTAATAATATGGACACCACAATCTCATTAAAGAGAAGATGCCCCAATTCTGAAGTACGAGGAAAAGGGATCATCCTCAGAGGGGACAGTAGAGGGAAGGGAGGCAGTTATGAAAAAAGCGTCTAACTCAATCACACAGAGCTCTGGCTGCTCTCAATAGGGTAGGAGAGAAGACTCTGCTGCTCCAGGAGGGTAAGAGCTCTGTTTGCTGCCAGTAGGGACAGCTCTGCTGCCCTGTCATAGGGAGGAGAAGTAGCGCTGTTTGCTGCCAGTAAAGACACAGCTCGCTCTGCAAATGTGGGAAGGGGAGCTCTGGCGCTGCCATAGGAGGGGAGGAAACTTTACTACTGACTGCACAGTTAGGAGAAGAGCTCTGTTTCGCTGCCATAAGGAAATGCTCCGCTGCTGCAGTAGGGGGATGGAACTCTACACTGCTGCCAGTAGGGAGAGCTCTGCTGTTCCAGTAGTGATGTGTCATTCGCGAACGAGCCGGTCTGTGTTCATGAACGTGGAGCCGGCTTTTCCCATGAGACGATGGCTCACTTAATCCCGCTCCTAACCGACTGGAGACCATGCTGGCCCCCTTTACCCGATACAATCGGGTAACAAGTGTAGTGGTGTAGGACTGATTGACTTGCCTGCGAGCGTCCACTATTAACTGAATTGGGATGACGTTCAGTAGCCAGAAGAGCAGGCTCTCTTAGTGAGCAAGCCAAGATCCATCAGGATCACAAGGGCCCGAATTCCGCATCACTAGCTCCAGTAGGGAAGGAGCTCTTCTGCTGCCAGTAGGGGAGGGAGCTCTCTCTCTGCCAGTAGGGTGGACTCTGTGGCAGTATCGGGTGCTTTTCTCGCGCCAGTAGGGGGGAGGACTCTTCTTTCTGCTCTACCGTGGAAGGAGAGCTTGCTGCTTGTAGCAGGGAGGGAGCGTTGCTGCTCGTCTAGTAGGGGAAGGAGCTTCTGCTGCTGCCAGCCAGGGGAGGAACTTGCTTCTGCAGTATGGGAGAGTGTGCTGCAGGGGGACTCGGTGCTGCTAAGGACTTGTTGCTGGCATGACCTAAAAATGAGTAATTTTGCAACTATGGCTCTCCAGTTTGTATTTATGTGCTGCCGATGGTTGGATCCCTCAGCTATATACACTTATTCCCCTACCCTGGAATATGTATTTTTCCCTTTAAGACAACCTGATGGTGAATATTAAAAGCTGCTCCAAAGCCAACACAAATGTCTGCTGTAATGTGTTTTGGGACAAAACTTCTGGATGAAAGGGATTTACTGTCATAATAATGTTCAACGTCATCATCTGGAGACATGGAAATGTTCATATTTTCTGTATTATAGCACCTGTACCTGTGTAAGTCACCAGGCCTTGGAGCCCACTGCACCCAATCAAGACGCAGCTTCCATTTGTTTACTACTCTAGCTGGAATAAAAGCTTGCGCTGTGGATTGGCTGCAGGTGGAACGATAGGAACGTTTTCTAGCAGACATTTTATTAATCAGCTATACGTCCCAAATCGTTGCACAACCCTTCAGTTCCGATTTTTTGTCTTGTCATCTCGGTCAAGAATAATAGTCCTAATTTTTTGAGGGGCTTTGTGTATGTGTCCAGAATACGGAGATTGTGAATCGCTTTAAATGTTGGTATCTTCTCACGAGACCGCGAGAAATATGACTAAAGATCAGAAATATGGGCACTTTCCTCCTAAACAGGTTTGTAGATTGTATGCAAGCTCATCCCCGTCACATCAGCTGTAATACCATACAACCCTAGGCAGTAGGCGTGGGCGCGTCTTGGAACTAATCACCTCATTCATTTCTTAATCTGGACAACCCTTTGAAGTGAACCCTATAACACCCACACAGGTACTCATCCTACCTACGCCATGTCTTCAAGAGACGCATCCGCCACCTCCATCTATGCAGTCGCCTGGTCCTGGCGGTGACGTCTGCCCAGCAGTGAGGGGTTCTTCCATTTTAGGTCTGTGAACCCCCTGCCTCCCCCCCTCACCCACTCCTTCCGAATCTGCAGTCAGTACAATTTGTGCATTCAGGGCTCCTATTTCATTCCCAGCATGGGGCAGCTCAGAAAAAGGCCAAATTGGCCGTAAATTTACTGGTAATTGAAAATGCCACCAGGCCGCGCACACCCTCCTACCCTCTTCTCCACCCTTGCGGTCCCTGTGAATGAGTTCCTTTTGTGCCCTGCCTGAGTCCCCCCCCCCCCCCCCCCCCCCCGCCTTGCAGGCCTATTGGCTTTAATTTGTTTTGAATCACTTGGAGGTCAATTACAACTTGGCGAGGCGGAAGGGCAGCGAGGGAAGACGGGGCGAGCAGCGGGTCTTTTCTATGCTCACAACGCTGCAAAGTGTCTACTTCTGAAATTGCCGACATTCCCGCCCCCCGGGGCCGCCCCTGCCCAGTCGGATGTGCAAAACAGGGAGATAGATTCATTCATTGATTCCTCTTCCTCTCCTCCCTTATTATTTCCCTCTGGTGTTATGAATTGCAAACTGGGCAAGCCTGCCGTGGGTGCGGAGAGCCGGGTAGGGCGAGAAGGATTTGATTTTTTGTGGATTATTTACATTCCCCGCCCCATTGGATGCCGTCAAACAGATCCGGGGTTTAAGAGGCACCACAACCCCCTCCCCCCTGATCCTGCCAAGTAATCCACACTCTGGATAACTCCTAGATAAGTAGGCGAGAGGATTCCTTTAATCGCGAAACTGGTCATGTATAATCCCGTGTGTGGATATAGCAGGATGTAACACATGGGGGCTAGAATCTGAGCGAGAGAGTGGAGATATGGAGGGATCCCTCGTAGTCTGTCACACAGTCTTTCTATCCCTGTTCCATCAGTCTTTCCCTCTCTTCCATCCTCCTTCTATTTCTCCTTCCTTCCAATCATGTGTTTTTCCTCCTCCTCCCTTCTTTACTTTCTCTTCTCTTCGTGTTCCTTTTTTCCTTGATTCTCATGTTTTGTGTCCTTTTCTTACAACTTTCTCCTCCCTCACCATCCATTACCTTCCTGTGTTTAGTCTCTCTCTCTTCTTATCCTTTCCTCTCATCCTTCTGCCTTCTCTTTCCCTCCCGGCCCTGTATTTTTTATAAAGTTGATTTCTCTCTGCCTTACTTCTTCCTCTCCCCAACCTTCTTCACATATTTCTTCCTTTCAGCCCTTCATCTCCTCCTTTCCATCTTTCAGACCTCTTTTTCATCTATCCCTCCTTCACTTCAATCCTTACTTTTTTCTTTTCCCATTCTTTGTCCTTTCCTTTTTCTTCTCCCCCTTCCTTCCTTCTCTCTTTCTTTTGCCCTTTTTTTTCTTTCCTCTCTCATTTCCTTCACTGCATGTGCTCTTTTTTTTTTTCCTGATTCCTCTTCCTTTCTTTCCTTAGTTCCTTTCTCCCCCTCTCTCATCCCCTCCCTCCTCTTCCTTTCTTCTCTTTCCTTCATTCCTTCTTTTCTTTCTTTCCTTCATTCTCTTCTTCTTCCTCTTTCTCATGTCTCTTTTCCTTTCTCCCCCTCCCCAATTCCTTCCCCTCCTTCTTCTTTCTCCTTCTTTTCTGTTCGTATCCTCCTTCACTCCAGCTTTTGTTCTCTTTCTCCTTCCTTTCTTATCCTTTCCTCTCTCCCTCTTTCTTGTCAATTTTATTCTTTGCAAATTCTCCTCTCCCATTCTTCTTTCCTTACATCATTCCCAATCTCGTCCGTTTCCTTTCTCACTTTTTTTTATCTTTTCTGTTCCTCTCCATTTTGGCTTTCCCTTTTTTTCCTTTTGGAAGGGCCTCCCTTCCTTTTCCCTCCATTCTTATTCCAGGCTTTTTCCTTGCTTCCTTCCTTGCTCCTGTATGACTGCACTGCTGGTAACAAATAGCCTTTTCTCCTGCATGACTTTTTCATTCACAAATGTGGGACCCTGCCCTGGCGAATCTCCCCTGTCTCCCTGGGTGGTGGTCATTTAGTACTGACCCCTGACCCCCCCCCCTGGTCTGCGGCTCATGGTGACTGTAGCGTCATACCAAGTGCCACGCTGTAAATGAGTCATTAGTCGAAGCGCGCCCAGGTGGAGTTTAGAAATTCTGAAAAAATTCAAATAACAATAACCTGGGGGGGGGGAAATAGAAAGGAGGAAAACTGAATGACCAAGTGAAAGAGGGAATCCACACAACATAAAAAGGGAAAAGTGTGGGTGCATCAGAGGAAAAAAATGGGGCTCGTATGAACACGACACAAATTCGCCGTAAAGGATCGACGAGAGCTAACTGTTAGTGGAGGAGGTGCGACGCCACATGCTCTCTTCCATACTTTTCCGAGGCCCATAGGCATTAGCTCGCTCGAAATCCATGAATGAGGGGCAACATGTCCCTGGAAAGAGGCCTCGACTGGGGGCTACAGATGAAGACTGGGGAGCTAGAGATGAAGACTGGAGGCTAAATATGAACAGGAGGGGCTGTACATGAAGACTTGGGGGGCTATATATAAAAATGAGTAGGCTATAGATAAAAGCCAGATGTACCATAGATGAAGACTGTGGAGCTAACATAAAGACTTGAGAGTTTAAGAGGAAAGTGGGGACTAAATTTGAGAACTAGGGAGCTATAGATGAAGCTAGAGGGTCTATAGGTGCAGACTGAGGGATAGTTGACAAATTTGATGAATAATGGGGATACATTTTAAGAGAAATGTTGTGAGGACCCATATGGCGGCCTCTCAGACCCCAGGTGTCCTATCATTGGGATCTGGAGATTGTCCATTGAGAGAGTGGGACTCACGGAGGGTCAGCAGGACTGTGCCCACAGCCACCAGGACCATGGTCAGGACCAGGCATCCTGCCAGCAGAAGACGACGGACCAAGGTACCGCCTCCAAACCTCAAGGACAATCTGAGGGGCAAAGAGAATACAGCACATGTGTACACAGCCGGTGATGGAGGAGAGAACATACATACCACACATGTATCTCATCTCTGCATAGCAGTATTATATGAGCTCTATATGGCAGTATTATACATCCCGCTATTATTGAAGCACTATATAGCTCTATTATAGGAGCCTTGTATTGCAGTATTATACTACATGAAAGCATTATATGGCAGTATTATAGAGGCACAAGGTGTTATATTTATTTAGACTGGGGGGATATGATTGCTTAGATGTGTGATAAGTCCAGTGATGCTGGCACTGTATGGCGGTATAATAATTATTCTAATAGTTCTGTACTTCTAGCACTGTATGGGGGTATTATTGGGCCACTATGTAGCACTAGTAATAAGATTCTGTGTAGCTATGGGTTATAGAGGTATAATGTGAGCTCTATGTGCAGTATTATGTCATCATTCATAGGCACTATAATACAGACTATGTATAAAAAGGCCAAATATAACAGGTCCCTGGGTGAGAATCACCCAGCTTTCCCAGATGCCGCATTGACTGGCACATACCTGCTGTCTGTAGTTTCTGTGGCCGGGTTGTCAGGGTGCGGTGTCCTCTCTCGTGCCCGGTCTGGGTATATCAGCATGTTGGAACTGATCCGTCTATCCCTGCTGCCAAAGAGACTGGGGGAAGAGGGGGGACATATACCCACCCCGGGGGTCCAGGGGGCCATCCTGAACCTCTTCTGCTTCCATGATAGATCCATCATTTCCTGATTATCCATTGTACTCATTACTCCCGCACCCGCTCTGTGCCCGCTTCACTCTTATTCTGCTTTCTGTGTGCAGGACGCCCTTTACCAGCGCTCCCCCGTCCTGCAACATAACTCCAGCCGATACATAATGTCACCGCCGCCTCCTCACACATACTCAAGGTTCTGCTGAAAGTACAAACATGTTATTATGTACATTACACAGCAACATGACACAGCCAATAAGGGTCACCATATCTTCCAGAATCTGGGGCTTATAGTCATTGTACTCCAGAGCTGCGCTCACTATCCTGCTGCTGGTGCAGTCACTGTATACATACATGACATTACTTATCCTGTACTGATCCTGAGTTACATCCTGTATTATACTCCAGAGCTGCACTCACTTCTGCTGCTGGTGCAGTCACTGTGTACAACATGACATACTATCCTGTACTGATCCTGGTTACATCCTGTATTTACCCCAGAGCTGCACTCACTATTCTGCTGGTGGTGCAGTCACTGTGTACATACATGACATTACTTATCCTGTACTGATCCTGAGTTACATCCTGTATTATACTCCAGAGCTGCACTCACTATTCTGCTGCTGGTGCAGTCACTGTGTACATACATGACATTACTTATCCTGTACTGAGACATTAATGGACGCCAGCGTCAACGGAGTGGGTGCCGCCATCATGAGTGATTGAGTTAGACGGCTTTTTTCTTACTAACTCCCTTCCCTCTACTGTCCTCTGAGGATGATCCCTTTTCCCTTTTCCCTTCAGAATTGGGGCAACTTCTTTTTAACGAAATTGAGGTGTCCATGTTATTACTGGCCCCCAAGGACCCACCCGGACCACCCTCTCCTTCGTCCTTGTCTCCTGGCTCTGAGTCAGTCTCCCACTCTGAGGACCCAGCATCCCCAGAGGATAGAGATTTGGCGCCCCCTGCAGGCTGCTCCGCCGCCACCTCCAGAACCCCACCCTCAGCCTCTCCTTCCGAGGAGGCGATCTCATCGAGGGTGAGGAACCGGTTGGAAAGCTCAACCAGAGGGGAGGAAGTTTTCCCTTCCTTAGGTACCTTAGATACACCGCGTTTTTTCTTTTTCTGCTTGCGCTTATTTTCTAGCCAAATCCTGTTATCCTCATCCATACTCTCATAATGGGAGGACGTGGAGGACATGGCACCTTTCTCGCGCTCCATCCTCCTGACCTCCTCATCCAACTCATCATCCCTCAGGGCCTCAGTAGCATGACCAGCCTCTGAGGAAGGACCAAGGGTCACCCCAGCAACCTGAGGCTTCCCCAGTTCTCTCCCTTTTTGTCTGGCTTCAAGCCGCCTTAACTGAGAAGGCGACTTCTTCTTGCTTTTCTTCACAGGCCCCTCAGCTCCTCCACCTCTGCTGGTACCTTCCCCAGCAGAAGCAACCTCATGGCTCTCCTCCACTGGGGTCACAACCGCATTGGCAAAGGAGCGAGGACAACGGCTGAAAGGGTGACCGAGCTCACCACACAGGTTACACCTAATGTCCTTACAGGATGCAGCGAGATGACCTAGCCCACCACACAAAGCGCACTTCTGCACTTGGCAGCTGGCGCTAAAGTGTGTGGGGTCACCGCACCTGTGACAGACCTTCGGCTGCCCCTGGTAGAAAATCAGGATTCTGTCCCGCCCAAGAAAGGCTGAAGAGGGAATGTGGGCGACTGTGCCGCCTGAACACTTCAACTTCATCATGAAGGTCCAGGCCCCAGACCAAATGCCAAATTCATCGCGGTTTTTCTGAGGTACCTGTACAACCTCACCATAACGACTGAGCCAAGTCATGATGTCCATGCAAGAAAGTGACTCGTTACGGGTCAAAACGGTCACCTTCTTGACTGTGTTTTGGCGAGACACTGCTTGCACAGCAAAGTCTCGCCATGCGGGCTCGTTCTTTGCCAGCTCATAATTCGACCAGAAGAGCTCTAAGCCCTCCGGCCGAACAAAGCTGACATCGAACTCCGGAGTACCATAAGGATGTATCAGGGCAAAGATGTCACTAGCCCTGAAGTTCATCTTCAGGAGGAGCTCCACCACCCTTGACCTGGGTGGGCATGCGTCACTGCCCCTCCAGCGAAGACGAACCACATTCCTACGGGAAGCACCGGGCCCGGTTGTGGGTAAAGACCATACAGTCTCTCCCCCCCTTTTCTCTTGGAAGGCTGCCAGGCCATGCCTGTCTGTCCAGAAGGACAGATCAACATCTCTCCCCTCTACAGTGATTGACTTTTCCCCTCTCCTGAGAGCCTCCAGAAGACGCCTTTGCAAAACGCTGTTCCCAGAGCCAGGAGACAAGGAGTTAACCCCACTTGCCCCAGCGGTGACACTCGCATAGCTCCTTATGGGAGCGGCCACCACTGGGGGTGCAGATGGACCAGCACTCACACCAGGATCCCCCTCAGCGCCATTCACCACCCCCACATTCACCACACTATATACATTACTGCCTCGCTTCCTTGCATCACTGCCTCGCTTCCTTGCATCACTCACACCAGCTGGGCCAGGAGGACCTGGGGTTGCCTCGGCGTCACTGGGCACTGGGGGTAGAGCTACCTCCATAGCTGATACAGCCTGAGAAGAGGCAGCTCCAACCCCGATCTTACTTGTGCCCTCTGCCTCATTGGCATTAACCCCTTGTTGTCCAGCAGTTTTTCTAAGGTTTGAGCATTGCTGCTCACTAGATGCAAGAGGCCTCCTGTCTTTATTTACTCCGGACAGTCTCTTATGGTCATCTCCAGGGTCAGATGCACCAATACAAAATAACACTGTTCCTGCACCCTTTCCCACAGGCTGCACAAGACGCTTGGGAGGCGCCGCACCACAAGTCCCAGCAGCCCCATCACACTGCCGCTGCTCACCGGAGCTAGAGGCAGCCACAGCGCTAGGGGCCACAGGAGCCACCGCCACTGCCCCTGGCACCGGGCCACCCCCCCCCTCCCACTGGGGGGCAGCGCACAGTACCAGGACCTGCTGGATCGCCCTCACTGTCCGGCCTTTCGGCCGATGCCTTCCCTGCACCATCCTTGCTACTGCAAACAAGGATGGTGCTCTGCGCCATGATGGAACGTGGCTTTGCACTCTCCCCGCACCCTGGCACCGAGTCCACTGCAGGATTCGTGCTGGGCTGGGTAACGGGGCCTACACGACAGGCTGGCACTGCTGCCCGCCCGGAGGGAACAGGGAGGGGACGAAACACCAGATTCACCTCCTCAGACGCCTTGGTCTTCCTGGCTCTCTTCTTTCTCTTTGGGTCGTCATCTGGCATATCATCGCCGAAGGAGAAGTTCTGGAGGTGAACTGGGGACTCAAGCTGACGGATCTGAGCCATTAGCGCCCCCCCCCTGGCCGCTGTCATCACTTTCCTCCTCCAGGTTGGCAGAGCCGCAGCCTGATGGTAATGGCGCTTGCTCCGCAGGCAGCCTGTCGTGCGAGGCCTGCTGGTGTTGGTGCAGGCCACCAGACGGACACGGCAGGTCTTCCTCATCCTCCTCATCATCGCCATCATCCGCCTGGATCTCAAGCCCCTTCAGCTTTCTCAGCTGCTCTTGTTGCATTTTTTCAAATCTGGTGTCATTCTCCAGCTTTTCCCGGAACGGACCGCTGTTTTCACGGATAAGCCGACGCTTCTCCTCCAGAGCGGTGACCTCGGCTTTAAGCCTGTTGATGGTGGTAAGAAGATCAGGCTTCTTCTTCTTAGTGGCCACCCCCGCTAGGGCCAAGGTCTCCCTTATCTCCTCCTGGAGCCTCCTCAGCGCTTTTCCAGCTTCCTCGTACTCACGGAGGTGCTCAGCAATCCGGGAGCCATAGATGGAAGCAGACTCCCGGGCCTTCAGGTCACCCCATGCTTTTTGCACACCTCCGTGAGCACCCAGCTTTTCAGCTGAACCACCCAGCTTTCCTGCACAGTCACTCAGCTTTCCAGGAGGAGCACTCAGGCTGATGTTACTTGCCTTGATCTTCTGTGAACCGGAGACCTTGCGGCTTCCCTGGGTCTTGGGGGTGGCAGCCGAGGTCACATCGCTGCGTCCTTGGCTCCGGGCAGATCTTCTCACCCCTTCTGCTTTGGCCGGTAACTTGTTTCTCCTGCCCCCCGCCGGCCTGGTCCGGGAGGCAGAAGCCTGGGATTTTCCTGGCTCACTCATCCCAGTAACCCACTCCCTCCCTGGGGAGGAGAGAGCAGGCCTGGGTGGATGGAGATTGCTCCAGGTGGTGCAGGAGCTCAGCAGCACACAACCACACCCTCCAACAGCTCACAGCAGAATGATCCAGCACGAGCTATTCTGCTGCTGGTGCAGTCACTGTGTACATACATGACATTACTTATCCTGTACTGATCCTGAGTTACATCCTGTATTATAATCCAGAGCTGCACTCACTATTCTGCTGCTGGTGCAGTCACTGTGTACATACATGACATTACCCTGTACTGATCCTGAGTTACATCCTGTATTATACCCCAGAGCTGCACTCACTATTCTGCTGCTGGTGCAGTCACTGTGTACATACATGACATTACTTATCCTGTACTGATCCTGAGTTACATCCTGTAGATCTTTTATTTTATATAAAAGTAAAAAACATAACAATACAAACAAAACATAACATACAATATATACAATCTCTTACCTGCTGGTCCAGCCCCATTCACACCTAGTAAAAACAATAACTTAAAATACACCGAAATGAATGAACACCAAATACCACAACCCCCACCCAAACGATTATCATAACCTAAACCAAACCAATAAACAATAAGACAAGCCACACCCACAAATAAAACATAAATGACTATAAATATACATAAACCCACCCGCACCCTCTAATAACAAACCACCCCACACAGACCACATCCCACACCCATTTTTTTTTTTTTTTCAATATATAATAACAAATACACACAACACTACACTAAACTAAATCCCTCGCCCGCACCCTCCCCTTCCCCCCAGACACTGGTCTAACGTCCAAAGTTTGCGTTAAGTAGTCCAGACCAGTGCCTAGGGTCATAGAGTCCAAGGTCACTTGTTCGTAAATCCCACCACCATCACCCCCCTCCCAACCTAACACTATGTCCCAAACCGCACTATATACAATATATACAATATATACATTATTTACAACACAACATAAAGAAAACAGAATACAAATAAAATCTCTACAACATAAATACAAACCACATAAAGCCCAGGTTCGGGGCCTGCAAGCCCCTACATCACTATAACCTCAGATACAAAACAAAAATCTACTGTGCAGCATCAGCCCAACACCAGGAGAGGAGATGACAGACTAAGGGACACTAAAGGAGAACCCCCTCCAAAGGAGAGAGGCCCTCCCCGTGCCCAGCCTCTCATACTCCAGAGAGCGCACCTTCACCAGGTCACCCAGAATGTTCCTAACCACCTCATCCACCGGGAGGATTTTACGCTGCGTCGAAACTAAACACCGTGCATTCCACGTGTGGTACCTAACCACTAGGCTAACTAGGAATAACGTGCAGCGGTCCCGGCCACCCAGGCCTCTGAATGCTCCATAGGCCCACTCCGCATAGGAGAGACCGGCCAACCCGGGCCAATGGATGGAAGCGCCCACCCGGTTGTACACCTCTGTGTTAAAGGGGCACTGAAGCAGGAAGTGGTCCATGCTCTCCAGCAGGCCACCGCACTCCTCCCGGGGACAACCCCTTTCCTCAGAGCTCCTACACTTCAGATTGTCCCTCACACACAGCTTTCCATGGAAGCAGCGCCAAGTCACGTCCCAAAACTTCAAGGGGATCCTGATGGAACTCAATAAACTCAAACCCACCCCAAGATCCCGACTTGGGCAATCCCTGAGGGCCAGAGGCTTCTGGAAATGGGTCAACAGAACCCTTTTGTCAAGGATTTTCCTCGACATGGTCCTGATCTCCCACATTTCCAGACCCCACCGGCGAATCACCTTCAGAACCGGGGTAGCGTAAGCCGGAAGATGCCCATGCGGTGTGCGGAGATCCTTCACTTGCCCTCCTGTCTCCCATTCCTGGAAGAAAGGCCGAAACCATCCCCTGCAGGAGTATACCCACGGAGGAGCCCTCTCTTTCCAGAGGTTTGCTACATTGATCTTAAGAAAGGTATTCACTAGGAACACCACAGGGTTGACCATACACAACCCTCCTTGTCTCCTCGTGCGGTAAGTAACCTCCCTCTTGATAAGGTTCAGCCTATTCCCCCATAACAGCTGGAAGAACAGACTGTAGACCCGAGTCCAGAGGGGTTCTGGCAACATGCACACACTGCCCAGATATATCAGTAATGGGAGCAGGTAAGTTTTGATCAGGTTAACCCTTTCTCTGAGGGTCAAAGACCAACCCTTCCACTGGTCCACCTTCTGAGCGGCGATCTTAAGCCTGCCGTCCCAGTTTTGCATGGGGTAATCCCCCTGGCCAAATTCGATGCCGAGAACTTTGGCAGAGTCTTGGGGCCCTGGAAGAGTGTCCGGGAGATCAAAGCCTGGACCTCCCTCTCCCAGCCAGAGACTCTCACACTTATCCCGGTTGATCTTGGACCCAGAAGCCTCTGAGTAGCGGTCAACCTCTGACATCACCCATTGCGCCTCCCCTCTCGAGGACACAAAAACAGTGACGTCATCAGCATACGCTACCACCCTTAGAGTGGCTTCCGGTGCTGCCCGGTCCATCCCGACTCCCACCAACGGCCCACGATCAACCCTCCTAAGGAATGGGTCAATCGCGAACACGTACAGTAGTGGGCTCAGAGGACAACCCTGGCGAACACCAGACCCAACCTCAAAAGAGCGGCCAATCCAACCGTTCACAAGCGGGAAACTCTCTGCCCCTGCGTACAAAACCTTTAGCCAATTGACAAACTCCCCCGGCAGGCCATACCTCAGAAGGACAGACCAGAGGTACTCGTGGTTAACCCGATCAAACGCTTTTGCCTGATCCAAGGACAGCAAGTACCCCTTCCAGTTACCAGCCCTGCCCTGCTCCACTGCCTCCCGGACACAAAGCACAGCACTAAATGTACTGCGGCCTGGAACAGAGCAGTGCTGGGTCCCCGAAAGGAGCCGGGGCGCAAACTGCACCAGCCGATTAAACAGCACCTTTGCCAAAACCTTTCTGTCCGTATTGAGAAGCGCTATGGGACGCCAGTTCTCAATACGAGATCGGTCCTTACCCTTTGACAGGATGATCAGGGCAGACCTCCTCATTGACTTCGGCAGAGCGCCCGAGGAAAGACACTCATTGAATACCTCAGTCAAGAGGGGAACCAAGGCGTCCTTAAAGGTCTTATAAAACTCAGATGTTAAGCCATCCGGACCCGGCGATTTCTTGAGGGCGAGCCCTTCAATCGCCCGGCTGACTTCCTCTTCCCTAATCATCTCTGTCAAAACATCAAGAGAGGGGTCTACTCCTGGCTCAGGGACAGTTTCAGCCAGGAAAGCCGACATCACATCCCGATCTAGATCCTTCCTGCCCAAGAGTAGAAGGATCTGACGACCTCCAGAATCCCTGATCTGGACCTTTTCAGGGATCCCGTACTGTCAACCAGTCCCGTGACAACTTTACCATTCACTGACATCTTGCAGTTTCTGTAAGGGTCGGGCGAGCGGTATTTCCCGTAATCCCTCTCAAAAACCAAAGATGCGTGTCTATCGTACTGACACCTCTTCAGCAAGGATTTCACTCTGGAGATGTCCTCACGACTACCCCCAGTCGAGACGAGATGCTCGAGTTTCCTCCTCAGGCCCTGATACAAGCGGTACCTGTCCAGGCTCCTGAGGCTCGAGAGCTGGCGGAAGAATCTCGCCACCCTTTTCTTGAGCATCTCCCACCACTCTGACTTACTGCTACAAAGGCCCAGCAATGGTACCTGGCTCTGAAGAAAGTCCTCAAAGGATTGTCTGATCTCCGCTTCTTCCAGGAGAGACGAATTGAGCTTCCAGTAGCCTCTTCCCATCCGGGGGGTCTCTGTAACATTCAGAGAAAACAAAATTAAACAGTGGTCGGAGAACTCCACCTCAACAACGGACACTGCTGAAGAGATGGCTTCCTCCTTTAAATAAAACCTGTCTATTCTAGACCTGCAGCTACCCCTATAATAGGTGAACCCCGCGTGGCCTGGGGTGTGCCGGATGTGGACATCCACCAGGCGAGCCTCACTGGCTATGCTATTAAGAGCGACGCTATCATAAGTCAGCTTGTCTCTGGAACCTCCCCTATCCTGGGACCTCGTGACAGCATTGAAGTCCCCTCCAAAGACCACCTGCCGACTTGTAAAAAGGTAGGGCTTGATCCTCATAAAGAGACACTTCCTGTCCCACTTGGACTGGGGACCATAGATGTTAATTAGGCGAAGTTCTTGTCCCTTCATGAGGACATCCAGGATCAGGCACCTCCCCATTTCTAACTCAATAACTCGTCGGCATTCTACCGGTGCGGTAAAAAGGACCGCCACTCCGCTATACGGCTCGGCCGCAAGAGACCAATAGGAAGGCCCGTGTCTCCATTCCCTCTTAGCTTTAAACACGGCCGCCAAATCTGGCAGCCTGGTCTCCTGCAAAAATAAAATGTCGGCTTCAACGCGGCCGAGAAAATCAAAGGCCGCAAATCTAGCCGCATCAGACTTAATGCTGGCGACATTAATGGACGCCAGCGTCAACGGAGTGGGTAAAATAACGTGCAGCGGTCCCGGCCACCCAGGCCTCTGAATGCTCCATAGGCCCACTCCGCATAGGAGAGACCGGCCAACCCGGGCCAATGGATGGAAGCGCCCACCCGGTTGTACACCTCTGCGTTAAAGGGGCACTGAAGCAGGAAGTGGTCCATGCTCTCCAGCAGGCCACCGCACTCCTCCCGGGGACAACCCCTTTCCTCAGAGCTCCTACACTTCAGATTGTCCCTCACACACAGCTTTCCATGGAAGCAGCGCCAAGTCACGTCCCAAAACTTCAAGGGGATCCTGATGGAATTCAATAAACTCAAACCCACCCCAAGATCCCGACTTGGGCAATCCCTGAGGGCCAGAGGCTTCTGGAAATGGGTCAACAGAACCCTCTTGTCAAGGACTTTCCTCGACATGGTCCTGATCTCCCACATTCCCAGACCCCACCAGCGAATCACCTTCAGAACCGGGGTAGCGTAAGCCGGAAGATGCCCATGCGGTGTACGAAGATCCTTCACTTGCCCTCCTGTCTCCCATTCCTGGAAGAAAGGCCTAAACCATCCCCTGCAGGAGTATACCCACGGAGGAGCCCTCTCTTTCCAGAGGTTTGCAACATTGATCTTAAGAAAGGTATTCACTAGGAACACCACAGGGTTGACCATACACAACCCTCCTTGTCTCCTCGTGCGGTAAGTAACCTCCCTCTTGATAAGGTTCAGCCTATTCCCCCATAACAGCTGGAAGAACAGACTGTAAACCCGAGTCCAGAGGGGTTCTGGCAACATGCACACACTGCCCAGATAAATCATCAACGGGAGCAGGTAGGTTTTGATCAGATTAACCCTTTCTCTGAGGGTCAAAGACCAACCCTTCCACTGGTCCACCCTCTGAGCGGCGATCTTAAGCCTGCCGTCCCAGTTTTGTATGGGGTAATCCCCCTGGCCAAATTCGATGCCGAGAACTTTGGCAGAGTCCTGGGGCCCTGGAAGAGTGTCCGGGAGATCAAAGCCTGGACCTCCCTCTCCCAGCAAGAGACTCTCACACTTATCCCGGTTGATCTTGGACCCAGAAGCCTCTGAGTAGCGGTCAACCTCTGACATCACCCATTGCGCCTCCCCTCCCGAGGACACGAAAACGGTGACATCATCGGCATACGCTATCACTCTAAGAGTGGCTTCCGGTGCTGCCCGATCCATCCCGACTCCCACCAACGGCCCACGATCAACCCTCCTAAGGAATGGGTCAATCGCGAACACGTATAAAAGTGGGCTCAGAGGACAACCCTGGCGAACACCAGACCCGACCTCAAAAGAGCGGCCAATCCAACCGTTCACAAGCGGGAAACTCTCTGCCCCTGCGTACAAAACCTTAAGCCAATTGACAAACCCACCCGGCAGGCCATACCTCAGAAGGACAGACCAGAGGTACTCGTGGTTAACCCGATCAAACGCTTTTGCCTGATCCAAGGACAGCAAGTACCCCTTCCAGTTACCAGCCCTGCCCTGCTCCACTGCCTCCAGAACACAAAGCACAGCACTAAATGTACTGCGGCCTGGAACAGAGCAGTGCTGGGTCCCCGAAAGGAGCCGGGGCGCAAACTGCACCAGCCGATTAAACAGCACCTTTGACAAAACCTTTCTGTCCGTATTGAGAAGCGCTATGGGACGCCAGTTCTCAACACAAGATCGGTCCTTACCCTTTGACAGGATGATCAGGGCTGACCTCCTCATTGACTTCGGCAGAGCGCCCGAGGAAAGACACTCATTGAATACCTCAGTCAAGAGGGGAACCAAGGCGTCCTTAAAGGTCTTATAAAACTCAGATGTTAAGCCATCCGGACCCGGCGATTTCTTGAGGGCGAGCCCTTCAATCCTCAGGCTGACTTCCTCTTCCCTGATCACTTCGGTCAAAACATCAAGAGAGGGGTCTACTCCTGGCTCAGGGACAGTTTCAGCCAGGAAAGCCGACATCACATCCCGATCTAGATCCTTCCTGCCCAAGAGGTGTGAGTAGAAGGATCTGACGACCTCCAGGATCCCTGATCTGGACCTTTTCAGGGATCCCGTACTGTCAACCAGTCCTGTGACAACTTTACCATTCACTGACATCTTGCAGTTTCTGTAAGGGTCGGGCGAGCGGTATTTCCCGTAATCCCTCTCAAAAACCAAAGATGCGTGTCTATCGTACTGACACCTCTTCAGCAAGGATTTCACTCTGGAGATGTCCTCACGACTACCTCCAATCGAGACGAGATGCTCGAGTTTCCTCCTCAGGCCCTGATACAGGCGGTACCTGTCCAGGCTCCTGAGGCTCGAAAGCTGGCGGAAGAATCTCGCCACCCTTTTCTTGATCATCTCCCACCACTCTGACTTACTGCTACAAAGGCCCAGCAATGGTACCTGGCTCTGAAGAAAGTCCTCAAAGGATTGTCTGATCTCCGCTTCTTCCAGGAGAGACGAATTGAGCTTCCAGTAGCCTCTTCCCATCCGGGGGGTCTCTGTAACATTCAGAGAAAACAAAATTAGACAGTGGTCGGAGAATTCCACCTCAACAACGGACACTGCTGAAGAGATGGCTTCCTCCTTTAAATAAAACCTGTCTATTCTAGACCTGCAGCTACCCCTATAATAGGTGAACCCCGCGTGGCCTGGGGTGTGCCGGATGTGGACATCCACCAGGCGGGCCTCACTAGCTATGCTATTAAGAGCGACGCTATCATAAGTCAGCTTGTCTCTGGAACCTCCCCTATCCTGGGACCTCGTGACAGCATTGAAGTCCCCTCCAAAGACCACCTGCCGACTTGTAAAAAGGTAGGGCTTGATCCTCATAAAGAGACACTTCCTGTCCCACTTGGACTGGGGACCATAGATGTTAATTAGACGAAGTTCTTGTCCCTTCATGAGGACATCCAGGATCAGGCACCTCCCCATTTCTAACTCAATAACTCGTCGGCATTCTACCGGTGCGGTAAAAAGTACCGCCACTCCGCTATACGGCTCGGCCGCAAGAGACCAATAGGAAGGCCCGTGTCTCCATTCCCTCTTAGCTTTAAACACGGCCGCCAAATCTGGCAGCCTGGTCTCCTGCAAAAATAAAATGTCGGCTTCAACACCGCCGAGAAAATCAAAGGCCGCAAATCTAGCCGCATCAGACTTAATGCTGGCGACATTAATGGACGCCAGCGTCAACGGAGTGGGTGCCGCCATCATGAGTGATTGAGTTAGACGGCTTTCTTTTTCCCACCGCCCTTCTCTTCAGTTTCAGAAGAGGACCCTTTCCCTCTCTTTTTTGAAACTGTAGTGTCCATATCAGCTCTTTCATCCTCGTCTCCGGACTCCAGGTCAGTCTCCCATTCTGAGGACGAAGCATCCTCAGCGGAAGACTCAGCATCTCCTGAAAGCCCTCCCGCCCTCTCCGGAACCTCACCCTCAACCTCTGAGGCAGAGACGTTGTCAAGGGCTTGGAACCGGTTGGAAAGACCAACCAGAGGGGAATCAGCTTTACCTTCCTTTGGCTTCTGAGTCAGGGTGAGAGAAGATTGTAAATCTCCCTTCTTTTTCTTTTTCCTTTTGCCCTGCTTGCGCTTTTCCTGTAGCCACGCCCTACTATCCTCATCCATACTCTCATAATGGGAGGATTCTGAGAGCGTGGCCGCTTCCTCCCTCTGGATCCTCCTGACCTCCTCATCCAACTCATCATTCCTCGGGGCCTCAGCAACAAGATTGGGCTGTAGGACAGGGCCGGGGGCAGTGACCCGCGACTCCCCCACCTCCCTGTCCCTTTGGCGCCTCTCCTGACGCCTCTGTCGTGATGGCGTCACTTTCTTATCTTTCTTCCCTGGCCCCTCAGTTCCTCCGCCTCTGCTAGTCCCCTCCCCAGCAGATTCGGCCTCATGGCCTTCACCCACCGGAGCCAGAACCGCATTAGCAAAAGAACGAGGACAACGGCTGAATGGGTGACCTAAGTCACCACACAGGTGACACCGAATCTGCTTACAGGATGCAGCGAGATGGCCGACACCCCCACACAACGCGCACTTCTGCACGGTGCAGTTTGCGCTGAAATGTGTGGGGTCACCGCACCTGTGGCACAGCTTAGGCTGACCCTGGTAGAAGATCTGGATGCGATCCCTCCCCAGGAAGGCTGATGAAGGGATGTGGGCAACCGAGTTACCTGAAACCTTTAACTTCATCATAAAGGTCCAGGCCCCTGACCAGATACCATACTCGTCCCGATTTTTCCTTGGCGTCTCCAATACTTCACCATATCGCCCAAGCCAAGTCATGATGTCATAGCAAGAAAGTGATTCATTACGGGTTAAAACGGTCACTTTCTTGACCTGGTTTTGGCGAGACACTGCCTGAACAGCAAAGTCTCGCCAACCGGGCATGTTCTTTTTCAGCTCATAATTCCCCCAGAAGAGCTCAAGTCCCTCTGGGCGAACAAAACTGACATCGAACTCAGATGTGCCATAAGGATGAATCAAGGCAAAGATGTCTATCGCCTTGAAGCCCATCTCTAGGAGGAGCTCAACCACCTTAGTTCTAGGTGGACACGCATCACTGCCCCGCCACCTAAGACGGACCACATTCCTACGGGCGCCACCTGGCCCGGCTGTCGGGAGGGACCATGCAGTTTCCCCCCCTCTATTTTCTCGGAAGGCTCCAAGGCCGTGCCTCTCTATCCAGAAGGACAGATCAACCTCTCCACCCTCTACAGTGATTGATCTTTCCCCTTTTCTCAGAGCTTCCAGAAGACGCTGCTGCAAAATATTGCCCCTAGGGCCCGAAGACGAGGAGGATGCGAAATCTCCCCCAGCAGTGACACTGGCATAACTTCTGCCACCGCTGGGGGTTGCCACCGCTGGGGGCACAACAGGACCAGACCCCACCATACCCCCACCCATAACAGCCCTCTTATTACGTGCAAAACATCCCACAACACCATCACCTCCCACCATAGCATCACCACAAGTCCCAGCAACACCTCCAGCCACACCAGTATCTCTACTCACAGGAACCTCCCCAGTTACAGCAACACCTCCCGCCATAGCAGCACCACTAGTCCCAGCAATAACTCTCTCCATACCACCATCTCCACTCACAGCAGCCCCGCCACTCACAACAGCCCCCTCATCCACAGCAACACTTCCACTCATAGTAACAACATCACCTCCCACCATAGCAGCACCACTAGTCCCAGCAATACCTCTCTCCATACCACCATCTCTACTCACAGCACCACCATCACCTGCATTTTCTACCCCTGATAACGACCCTTCAGCCACAGCACCATTCACACTCGCTGGACCAGCAGTAACGACGGACGGCAGGACAGCCTCAGCATCTCTGGCCATAGGGGCAGAGGCCACCTCCACAGAACCAATTCCCCCGGCCTGCATGATCTGTCCAGAGGTGACCCCAACCCCAGATTGGCTTTTGCCCTCTGCTTCTTCGGCGTCAGATGTCAGTTTGCGTTTGCTCGCCGTCCGTCTTTCGCCAGTCTCTACAGGATGTCTATTTTCAGAATTACCAGTTCCAATACAAAACAGGACTTTTTTTCCCATGGAGAAATCGCCACCGCTGGGAGGACTGGGACTGGGACCCGTAACCGACGCCGACACCAGGCTGCCCCCCCCTCCCCCTGGGGAGCAGGCCACAGTGCCAGTGCTAGATGGAGCGCCCCCCGCGGGGCGACACTCAGTGTCCGGCCTTTCAGCCGATGCTTTCCCTGCTCCATTTCCACTACTACAAGCAGAGATGGAGCCTTGCACCTCGCCACCTGGCTTTGTAATCTCCCTGCACCTTTGCACCGGGTCCACAGCAGAACTCGGGGGGGTTTGGGTAGCAGGGCTTGCACAGTGAGCTGACCCTGCGCTTTGCCCGGGGGGGTGTACAGGGAGGGGGGTAAAGATGAAACGTACCTCTTCTTGCTGCTTGGGCCTGGTCTTCTTCGCCTTCCTCCGGCTGCTCCCCCCAGCGGCTTCCTCTGGGAGTTCGTCACCAAAAGAAAAGTTCTCCATGCGCACTGGGGACTCGAGCAGCCGGATCTCCGCCATGAGCGCCCCTCCCTGGCTGCCGGTGTCACTGTCCTCCCCCGAGCGAGGTGTTACTGCTGGCTGTCCTGCAGGGGGCCCACTGCACGAGGCCTGCTGATCTTCCTGCAGGCCGCCAGGTGGGAACTGCTGCTCGTTATCATCATCATCATCCTCCTCCTCCACCTGGCTCGCAGGCTGCAACCCCTTCAGCCTCTGCTCTCTGTTATCAGCCATGTCTGCAAATCTGTCATCATTCAACAATTTTTCCTTGAATGGACCGCCGTTCTCGCTAATAAAAGTCTTTCTTATAAGAAGCTTCTCAATGTCTGATTTTAGTCTTTTAATTTCACTGGTAATCTCTGACCTCTGCTTCCCCATTGCTGTATTCACCCTGGCGCGGGCACAACGCAGCTCCTCCCGGAGCCTCCTGATGGTCTTAGTTGCCTCTTCGTACTCACAGAGGTGGCTCTGGACCCGGGAGGCATAGGTGGACAAAGACTCCCGGGGCCCCTGCACCGCCCAGCCTCCCCCCGCATGGTCAGCCTTACCCCTGTGAGCACTCCGCTTCATGGCTCCAGCCCCGGAAGGACCGCTCTCACCCGCACCGACTTGGGCATTCAGCTTCTGGGTTCTCCGCTTCTCAGGGGGAGCAGGAGCCGTATTGCTACGACTCCGGGTGGAACGTCTCACCCCTGAGTCCTCCATAACGCTGGCCGGTTGCTGTCCTTTCCTGCCTCCCACCGGCCTAGACCGGGAAGCAGGAGCCTGGGACTTGGCTCCCTCACTCATCCCCAGGAACCTAACTCCCTCCCTGGGAGAGGAGAGAGCAGGCCCTGGGCGGGCAGATCTTCCTCCAGGAGCTCAGGAGCACAAACACACAGCAGCTCCACACACAGACACACCCTCTGCTAATGAGATAACGATCTCCAGAGCTACACTCACTATTCTGCTGCTGGTGCAGTCACTGTGTACATACATGACATTACTTATCCTGTACTGATCCTGAGTTACATCCTGTATTATACCCCAGAGCTGCACTCACTATCTGCGCTGGTGCAGTCACTGTGTACAACATGACATTACTTATCCTGTACGATCCTGAGTTACATCCTGTATATACTCCAGAGCTGCACTCACTATTCTGCTGCTGGTGGCAGTCACTGTTTTATCATGACATTACTTATCCTGTACTGATCCTGAGTTACATCCTGTATTATACCCCAGAGCTGCACTCACTATTCTGCTGCTGGTGCAGTCACTGTGTACATACATGACATTACTTATTCTGTACTGATCCTGAGTTACATCCTGTATTATACCCCAGAGCTGATGCTCTGTTTATTATTTCCTGCAATTTTAGACATTGCCACTAGGTGTTACTGTTTCCTCTCTAGAGTTATAATGTAGAGTTGTGTAATATAGCAGGAAGTATAATTTGTGGCAGGCCAATTGTCAGGAATCAGTATTATCTTGTATTTTATTTCAGCAGTTTAGGGGTGGTTCTCTCATTGGGGTCCGGGTTCTTCCGGGCGTTTCCACCTTATGAACCCTCATGTGTGATACAGTGTAATACCTCCGCTAGCGGGTAATTTTAGCATCACTGTACAGCACATACCCCGCTCTATTTTGGCAGTCACCTTTCACGGGGGCCAGGAATAGAACGTAATCCTATCCGGCTTCTCCCTCGCTCGCTCACAGTCCTCCTCGGCTGCTGAGAATTCCAGCCCTGCACAGCCAGATCCATTACTAAGTGTTTCCCAAAAATAATAAAAAAAATATCCTTCTAAACATCAAATTCTGAAAAATTAGCATAAAAACTGATATGGCCACCACTATAGCTTTCAGCTATCTTTCCCAGGATCCTGCATGGTTATTATGTCTAGTATATCTTTTGTTAAGCTATATTTCCCTTCAGAACTTCTAATGAGCGGCGTATTGGTTGTCACTCAGCTTTCCCAGGGCCGGTCGGGGTTCTGTTTACTAAGGATTTGGTTCTGTAACCTTGTACTGTCAGTTTGTTGTGGGGAGAGATCATATTCCCCCTGAAGGCTGAGCGTCATGACCAGGTGGAGCAGCTAAGACCCAGGACCCGCACACTCGGCTCTGCTGTATCCACCCCTTCCAGACGCCAT